>PVKC010031551.1:0-14488 GCA_004027635.1 Crocidura indochinensis | reverse complement strand
CCTTACCCTCTTTCTTTGTATCTTTGTTCTCATAATTAAAAATAAAAAAAAAAAAGAAATTAAAAAAAGAAAAAGAAAAAAGAAAAATGTGATCCTTTCTTTTGAGACTAGAGAGGAGTTACATGTAGAAATGTAATTAGGTGGGGCCCGGGAGATAGCATGGAGGTAAGGCATTTGCCTTTCATGCAAAAGGTCATCGGTTCGAATCCCGGTGCCCCATATGGTCCCCCGTGCCTGCCAGGAGCAATTTCTGAGCATGGAGCCAGGAGTAACCCCTGAGTACTGCCAGGTGTGACCCAAAAACCAAAGAAAAGAAAAAAGAAAAGTAATTAGGTAACAATTCAAGGTAAAATATATAACATGTACTAACTTTTTTCGAATGGATAATTATCCTACAGCACAAAAAAAGGATTATAATTGTCAATTTTGTAGCTTGTGAATGTACAAAAAATAATGAGTTAATAATTCATAATTGGAAGATTTCTTTTGGTTTTTGGGTCACACCCGGCAGTGCTCAGGGGTTACTCCTGGCTCCATGCTCAGAAATTGCTCCTGGCAGGCACGGGGGACCATATGGGGCACCGGGATTCGAACCGATGACCTTTTGCATGAAAGGCAAATGCCTTACCTCCATGCTATCTCCCAGGCCCCGGAAGATTTCTATTAAAATCTTTATTGTCAACCACTCTGAACTTAAAAGCATATCATCTATTCTAAAAATATTTTCATTTCACAGATACCTCTTTGTTCTTATATACCAAACAAAGACATATTCCCAAAATTTTGGTTCCAGGATTTTATTTATACTTTCTCTCTCAGGAAATTAGAAATCACAGGTACATAAATATTATGCAAAATCATTGCCTAGAATCTAACCTATTTTTCAAACTTCAGTATTTCCTTAAATGTTTGTAGATTTTATTCATTTTGCATAATTATTTCTAACTTAATAACAAAAATTAATCCTAATATTTTATTTTATGTTTTTCTGTTTTCACTTGGATCTTCCTATCAACAAAGTCCTCTAAAGTACTGTTAAAATCCCATCTATACCAGTGTAATTTCTCAAATTTTCAGATATATTATTTACAGTATTTATTCATTAAGAATAAACTATTAGGTAGTCTCCTTACTCTCTCAATACTTTTATTCTCTTTTCCTCAAGTCTTTTTCCAATTCCACTAACTTTTTCTAGAAATACATCCATTTTGGTGCAGAGGGAAGCAGGTAGTAGAACAAAAAGCAGAGGAATTGGCCTTGAAATCAAGTAGAATTGGGTCTAAATTAAATCTCTAATATTATCATATAAAATATTATACATTAAACTTATAAGATTTTGTCTTTTTATCAAAATTATAAATGTTTTACTGATCTCAAATATGACAGTAAATTATTTAATACATAACAATCTATCACAAAATAGTAACTTAATTCTTTTTTTATTAATTATTTTTATTTACTTAAACATCTTGATTACAGATATAATTGTGGTTAGGTTTCAGTCATGTAAAGAACACCCCGCTACATCAGTGCAACATTCCCACCACCATTGTCCCTCCCACCCACCTCATCCCCACCTGTACTCTAGACAGGCTTTCCAGGTCCCTCATTCATTCCCATTATGGTAGTTATCAGTGTAGTTATTTCCATAACTGCTCTCACCACTCTTTGTGGTGAGCTTTATGAAGTGAGCTGGAGGTTCCAACTCTCCTCTCATTGTCTCTGAATATTGTTGCAAAGAAGACTTTTATTTTTCTTAGAACCCATAGATGAGTGAAATCAGTCTGTGTCTTTCTCTCTCCATCTGACTTATTTCACTCAGCATAATAGATTCCATGTACATCCATGTATAGGAAAATTTTATGACTTCATCTCTCCTGTAGGCTGCATTATATTCCATTGTGTATATGTACCATAGTTTCTTTAGCCGTTCGTCTGTTGAAGGGCATCTTGGTTGTTTCCAGAGCCTGGCTATTGTGAATAGTGCTGCAATAAATATAGGTGTGAGGAAGGGATTTTTGTATTGTATTCTTGTGTTCCTAGGGTATATCCCTAGGAGTGGAATAGCTGGGTCAAATGGGAGCTCAATTTCCAGTTTTTGGAGGAATCTCCAAAAAGCTCTCCATAGAGGTTGGACTAGACAGCATTCCCACCAGCAGTGGATAAGAGTTCCTTTCTCTCCACATCCCCGCCAGCACCAATTGTTCTCATTCTTTGTGATGTGTGCCAATCTCTGTGGTGTGAGATGGTATCTCATCATTGTTTTGATTTGCATCTCCCTGATGATCAGTGATGAGGAGCATTTTTTCATGTGCCTTTTGGCCATTTGTATTTCTTTTTTTATCAAAATGTCTGTTCATTTCCTCTCCCCATTTTTTGATGGGATTAGATGTTTTTTCTTATAAAGATCTGTCAGTGCCCTGTATATTTTGGAAATTAGCCCTTTATCTGATGGATATTGGGTGAATAGTTTCTCCCACTCTGTTGGTGGCTCTTGTATCCTGGGCACTATTTCTTTTGAGGTGCAGAAGCTTCTCAACTTAATGTATTCCCATCTGTTGATCTCTGCTTCCACTTGTTTGGAAAGTGCATTTTCCTCCTTGAAGATGCCTTTAGTCTCAATGTCATGGAGTGTTTTACCGACGTGTTGTTCTATATACCTTATGGTATCAAGTTTGATATCAAGGTCTTTAATCCATTTGGATTTTACCTTCGTACATGATGTTAGCTGTGGGTCTATGTTCGCTTTTTTACAAGTGGCTAACCAGTTCTGCCAGCACCATTTATTAAAGAGGTTTTCCCTGCTCCACTTAGGATTTCTAGCTCCTTTGTCAAAAATTAGATGATTGTATGTCTGGGGAGTATTGTCTGAGAACTCGAGCCTGTTCCACTGATCTGAGAGTCTGTCTTTGTTCCAATACCATGCTGTTCCAAAAGGCACATGAAAAAATGCTCCTCTTCACTGATCATCAGGGAGATGCAAATCAAAACAACGATGAGATACCATCTCACACCACAGAGATTGGCACATATAACGAAGAATGAGAACAATCGGTGTGGAGAGAAAGGAACTCTTATCCACTGCTGATGGGAATGCCGTCTAGTCCAACCTCTATGGAGAGCTATATGGAGATTCCTCCAAAAACTGGAAATTGCTCCCATTTGACCCAGCTATTTCACTCCTAGGGATATACCCTAGGAACACAAGAATACAGTACAAAAATCCCTTCCTCACACCTATATTTATTGCAGCACTATTCACAATAGCCAGGCTCTGGAAACAACCAAGATGCCCTTCAACAGACGAATGGCTAAAGAAACTATGGTACATATACACAATGGAATATTATGCAGCCGTCAGGAGAGATGAAGTCATGAAATTTTTATATTCATGGATGTACATGGAATCTATTATGCTGAGTGAAATAAGTCAGAGGGAGAAAGATGAAGAATGATTTCACTCATCTATGGGTTTTGAGAAAAATAAAAGTCTTCTTTGCAACAATATTCAGAGACAACGAGAGAAGGACTGGAACCTCCAGCTCACTTCATAAAACTCACCACAAGGAGTGGTGAGAGCATTTATGGAAATAACTACACTGATAACTACCATAATCATGGGAATGAATGAGGGACCTGGAAAGCCTGTCTAGAGTACAGGTGGGGGTGAGGTGGGTGGGAGGGAGCTTTGGGACAACGGTGGTGGGAATGTTGCACTGATGTAGTGGGGTGTTCTTTCCATGACTGAACCCTAACCACAATCATATCTGTAATCAAGATGTTTAAGTAAATAAAAATAATTGTCTAATAAAAAAAAGTCTGGGATCGTCTTATTTGCCGGTATACGGCATGCTGAAACTTACTCCAGCTTCAGGGACCAGTGATCTGCCCCCCCTCTTACCACCACATCCCATCCAGCTGCCAGGTGTCATCACTCAGTCCTCTGTCCTGATTCATCTTTCAGGGCACACAAAGGAGCTGAGTTACCAAGAGCTGCATCCATTCAGCTACTGAATGTCATTGCTGGTATGCGGCTTTCCAGTGCAGTCCTCTGTTCAGCTTTTATGGGACACAGAAGAGGAGCTCTGTCTTTCTCTAGCTGTCTATTAATCACTGAACCCCAGCCAGCGGCTCTTGAGGCAGCCCCCTTTCCCTGCTCTCAATGTAAATCACAATTGAAAAATCACAGTCACTCACTACAAATGGCAAATGTGAAATCATTCTTGGCACTCTAAAGACTAGCTTTATTAAACATATACTGTTAACCTTGGAAGGTTCTACTCTTTTTCTCTCATGCTTTTTAATTTCCATTTGGTACACGTTAAAAGAGAGGTAGTCTTATATGGCGAATATAGCCCAAACCCTATATATATATATATATATATATATATATATATATATATATATATATATATTTGGTTTTTGGGTCACACCCAGCAGTGCTCAGGGGTTACTCCTGGCTCCATGCTCAGAAATTGCTCCTGGCAGGCACGGGGGACCATATGGGGCACTGGGATTCGAACCGATGACCTTTTGCATGAAAGGCAAACGCCTTACCTCCATGCTATCTCCCGGGCCCCCCAAACCCTATATTTTAAAGGAAAAATAGGGGTCATTATATTTGCCCAATTATCTTATTTGTCAGAAAATATGGTATATATATGTGTATATGTATACCATATATATATGCTAATGTGTGGGAGAGAGAATGTTCTTTTCTAGTTGGGGATTAGACTGAGTTTTGTATCCTATTATTTGAGAATCTCTACCCACTTTAATTTTTCCAAAGTGCTTAAACTACATGAGTATTAATTCTTGGTACTTCTGAGAATTCTCTGGTGAAGCCACTGGTTCCTGGCTTTGCTCCTAAGAGCAGGGGAAGTTATATTTTTTGTGAGGTTGTTGGGCCACATCCTACTGCACTCAGGTTATTCCTTGCTCTGCACTCAGAAATTGCTCCTGGCAGGCTTAAGAGACCATATGGGATGCCAGGGATCAAACCCTGACCCAGGTCTGCCACATGTAAGGCAAATGCCTTACTAGTTATGCTATGCTTCAGCCCCATGTATTGTTATTTCAATTTTGTTCTTATAGATAGTATTTTAAAGCTATCTGTTTATCCTTGCTTTAGAATCAGAACATAGTATGATTCTAAAAAACTCACTAGAATGTCTAATTTGTATGCATAATGATTTGACCAATTTATCTTTTATTTTATTCTTTGTATTTCTGTAGTGTGTCATACATAACATTGCCTCATCAATTTACTGTTTTAATTATAAATTTTTTTCTTATTTCCTCTAATGAGTCTAGTGGAAGAATACTAATTTTAGTGATGTTCTTATCAGAGAAACTGTTCTCAACTATCTAGAGTATTATCTTTTCATCTTTATCTCTTTTATTTTTAATTCAGTTTTTCATTAAGTTCTTTCTTCTAGTGACTTTGGTTTTGTGTGTTCTACTATGTCCAGTTATAAGTACATATCTATACATATGCATATATATGTACATATATATACACTATGTCATTTAGCTGAGTTTTACTTTTATTGATGTAGGATTATTGATATGAAGTTTACATTTAATTCTTCTCTACCACATCACAGTCTAGTAGTCTTTTTACTTAGTTATCATTATGGCTTTTTAAAAATAGTACTTTGATTTATTCTTTGACAAGAGTTTCATAATTTTTATTCCAATTTTGATTTATTCTTTGACAATAGTTTCACAATTTTCATTCCATTCATCTGAAAATTTCACTATTCTTTGAGTTATTGACTTTTTAGCCTCTGTTGCATTTCTGAATAACAATGAGTTGAAGTATAAGAAAATTAAGAAATCAATTCCACTTACAATAGCATAAAAATTTTAAATATCGAGGAATAGTCCAACAATATATATAAAGGATCTTCACCTGGAAAACTATGTGAGGAGTTAATAACAAAAAGAAAAAATAAATATACAGAAAAATACTATGATATAGACTAGTAGAATATGCATTATTAAAATATCCATTTTACCAAGAAATCTATTAATACAATGCAATTTATGTCAAAATATAAATAATATAAATATCATTTTTCAAGGAAATAGGTGGATGCAGTGCTACATGGGACATAGTTTGGGAAGGGGGCTTGCACACTTCAATGTTGGTAATGTGAGAGATTTGTGTACACGAAGACCATAACTGTGAATATCCTGTAAATCTAGATTCCTACCCAGATGATCAGAGGTAGGGGTCAGTCTCTTCAGTGTTGTTTTCTCAGCAACACTCCTTAGTACTTAGCAAAATGAATAAAAACTTTTATTCAGGCGAACAGTTGTGCTTGGCTGCTTATAGCCATTTTATTCATAGTTATCAAAAACTTGGAAAGAATCAAAATGTGCTTCTCTCAGTAGGTTAAAGAACAAAAAAGCCAAAATGGGAAATAGAATATTGTTAAGCATCAAAAAAATGTTCTATTAAGCCTTGAAATGAGTCTTAATTGCTCATTACCAAATGAAAGAAGCCAACCTGAAAAAGCTTCATACTTAGACTTCTAACTATGTGACATTCTGGAAAAGACAGTAAAAGTACAATAGGGAGACAGTAAAAATAGATCACAGATTATTAGTATTAGGGGTAGATATATTGTAAAAACTAAGAGGATTTTAGAGCAATGGGATGTTCTATAATACTTTCATGATGAATATGTGATAATTCTACATGCATCTGATTCCACTATAATGTAGCACGAGTAATGAACTTTAATACGAGCCATGGTTACTATGATGCATACTATTTGTTAATCTATGGCAGAAAATAAACCATTGTCACAGGGAATATTATTAATGGAAGATGTTATAAATGTGATAGATGGGTATAAGTAGGAAGATAAGCTCTGTAACTTTTCCTCAATTTTTCTATGGACTGAAAGCTTTCTCAAAACAAGAAACTCATTACGTTTGGGGGAATGAATCAAACTCATGATGTTTCTGCTTTACATGAAATAAAGCAGTTTGAAAATTTTTTTTCCTTAGATTTTTGAACCACACCCGGCAGTGTTCAGGGGTTTCCTGGCTGTCTGCTCAGAAATAGCTCCTGGCAGGCACGAGGGACCACATGGGACACCGGGATTCGAACCAACCACCTTTGGCCCTGGATCGACTGCTTGCAAGGCAAGCGCCGCTGTGCTTTCTTTCCGGGCCCAAGTTTGGACATTTTTTAAACATAGTCAAAAATTAATCTAAGTTGACAATAATTTGTCATAATTTGTCAATAATTTGTCATATTTAGGGGTCATAATCAGAAAAATTATAATATTTGGATCAGCACAGATGAAATTGAAAACTATTGTTTCCAGGCTGGCAGAAATAAGAAAATTTAGAAATTTGTTAGAAATGTAAATGTTTTGGCATTAATCTCTATTGTATTGAAATCTGGAGGTGGGGCTCAGTGAATTATACTTTAATAGGGTAGCCATGTGAATATGATGCTCTCTTAAGTAGAAAACTACTACTATACAGTAATTTAGTATAACTTGACTTATAAAAAGGTCAACCTTGACTCTTCTTTATAATTATTATTCAACTTATTTTCTCACCACAATCCTTTCGAAAATAAAGTCTAAGAACAACTGTTTAAGTACAGAATACCGATAGACAAAACGTAAGATTTAGGACCTGTGCAGCCAAAACCAATGAAAAAAAACAATGACAACAGAAAGCAACAAATTTACTTTGCATGAGTTTGTTAAAAGAGCGATAGAAATTCTGGGCCTGTGCACCAACAAAACATAGATGTCTTTAGTTTTGAATTTATTAGGTAAAATGTTATCTATTAGAATATTGCCATTTACAAAACCAAAATGAAAGAAAAGGAAAAATTAGAAGCAGTTGCAGAGATCAGTAATAATTATTAGTTGGAATTCTAGAATTTATAAAGCAATCAATGGAAATTTTGAGGACACTGCATTTTGTCTCCAAATTATAGATTGCAGAAAACTTTTAAGGATGTAACTTGCTTTTCAGAAATGAATAGTTCTAGTAGAATGAGGAAAGAACAGAAAGAGATAGGAATAAGGATAATGAAAAGGGAGTATAGGAAAAGAGTGTATAATACAAAAGAAAATAAATTGAGTGAAATATAGAATCAAAGACCAAAGTCTGGTTTCAGTGTAGATTTTTCTATGAAGGTAAGTTAATATTTCAAGAAAATTCAGCAACAGTACATATTATATGTTATGATACATAATATTGTGGTTATGATACATAATATTGTGGTTTCTTGTTGAACCATATCCTCTCTTTATGGATTCTTTAATAACTACTATTAAGGACCTTAAAACCAAATTAATATATCTAGCATAAAACTTTTTTCCTGAAATTGCTTTCTTAGAACAGACAAGTTACGCAAAATTGAACAGAATTTCTCATTAAGAGACCATCTCATAATAAATATTTTTCAGCAAAAATTTAATTACATTTCATTGACGGGGAACTAAATTAACATATTTGTGGGGAAGGAAAGGAAAATTAAGATAAGCAACAGTTTGAAGTCAATTATAACTTAATAATATTGCAATTAAAACAATTTATAATAGAGCACAGTAAATTTTCAATATTTACTTAAAATTTTGTTATTGGAATGCTTCTTTTTTATAATCACATAATATAAAATTTTTAGAAAGCATTTAAAATGTGATATTTTATCTTCTATAAATTTATTGATGTTTTTGTGGTGTTATATAATGAATAAACATACTGAACACTCTCAACTAATGTTATGAGCATTAGAAATTATAAATTTAAGTATGTATGTTATTGGTTCATGAATTATTTTGAATTATTATTCTTATATCCTGCAATTGCTATGAAGATATTCACACTTTTTTCTCTACTGCATAGAATCTTAGATGCTAAGTCAGTATAATTTGCATTTCTGTAACAAAGGATTTCATTTTCTTTAAACATGTTATGGCCTGGCCTCATTAATTCAGAAAAAAGAAAATACAATTAAATAAGGTCTTTAGAGGTTCCAAAGTCATCTGAATTTTGAAGTAGTTAATGAAATGTGTGTTATTAACTTAAATTAATCCTGTTACTCTGGTAGGTTATATAGAAACTTCATAGTTTAATCTAAAAATTTTCCTGCATTTCCATTTGTTTGCAATAAGAAATTTAGGACCAATCAGTATATATACATCTCTCTGTTTAACCTTTGCACAAATAAAATGCATATCTCAGGACTTCACTCTAGAAAATTTCTAGGCTCTTACATTTTTGGTGCAATATCTTTTAGTTGGAAACAAAGTCAGTTATTCTAGATGAATGAATAGCTACATTGACATTTATAATATTTCTTTCGAATTTACTGATATAGAAACTTGTCTTTATCTTTGAACTTGTTTCCTTTGCCTATACTTGCAAATTTTACTTCCTGGCACAAACTTAAGTTTAACAAAAATTATCATATAGGTCTATAATTAAGGAGATAATGGATAAATAGAATAATACCATATATTTTAAGATCATCTTAAAACAGAAAGTCTTAAGTGTTCTTATAAAGAAACTATGCATTTCACATAGATTCCATGAATTTATGGCATATGTAGAGGGAGATTTTCTTTTCAAAATGTAATATAGTTTGTTACACACACAGATGATAGTAGCATGTCAAAACTTTAAGACAACAAAGTTTTATTATGAAGGTACTTGAAAGGATTCCTTTAAACATTCTCTTGCTTCTTATTGTTTTCTTGAATAAAAAAGAATAATGCTACTTAATGATAATTTTATATTAATATGGATAAGTGAAACATAAAATCGTATTTTCAGATTCTTGGGTAAAGGCATTTTGAAGTATGGTCAATTTATTGATTTGAGCATGTAAAACTCTCCCTGTTCTTCAGGCAAATTTCTTTTGTTACATCATGGATGGCAATTTTATTGAGAGAGGCACAATAGAAGATGATTGATTGTCTGCTTTTGTCATGGAGATGAATTATTGCAGAATGCATACATGAAAGAAATAAAAGCATTGTTCTATAAATTGGCCCTTGATGTTTTGTTCATTTGAGCTCATTGTTCATAGACTTTAGCCTGATGTAGTACTAAATATTATAGTAAATAAAAGTATTTTTGAAGCAAAATTACTTTCTTTGCTAATGAAACTCAGCTTTATGAATAACTCTCTGCCAGTGTGCAACATTTAAAATGTATAATTAAATTTATGCCCCAAACTGAGAAGAACAGAAAGTTTGTATAGCTATAATCATTTTATTAAATTACTTATAAGTGTACATAATTAAAAATTAAAAAAAACCTTTTTGATAAAAATCTTTTAACACAAAAGTAGCTCACAAGCAATGCAAATATAGTGCTTTTAATTTTAGACAGTTAAATAAAATCTAAGAAAAAATACTGGTATCTGTCAATTAAATTCAATAACATTTAATTAAAATTTAGAATTATCACTCTCAAATTCTGAAATTTTAAAAGGAAAGATAATATGCTACAAAAATGTTTCATAAAACTATTTTGTCTCAAACACAAAATATAACTTTTGATTTATTCATGTCATGTCAACTTATTTGGTTTTTGGAGAATTTTTATTTCCTTGCATTTGTGGCATAGAAAAAGTAGAAAATAATTTCTGTTGTTCAGTTTTTTAAACACTTAAAATGTTGGTTATAATTGCATCACTCTAGTTCTGCCACTTTAAACATTTCCTCTGCGCTGTGATTTGCTGAGAGTCAGAACATTTCTTTCTAGATACAGCTATCACCTGGTGTTTGCTAAATCACTGTGAAATTCTTGCAACAGCTGTTTGTTCCTGGGGAAACATTCACTTCATATTGCAGCAATAAACTGATCATTGCCAATTAAATGCCCATTAATTGTGTAAGCAAGGATTACTGCCAGATGTTTACATTAGAAAGAAAAATATCCTTTGCTATTTATTTTCCACATATAGCCAATTTTTTCATGTAAATCATTACATATTTTAAGTTTTTGATATGCTACAAATTTCAATTTTAAAAGTAATAAGCTATTTCTACAAACTTGAATATAATAATAACTTTGCAAAGCAAAAAACAGTTCAATCATTCAGTTCCTTAGAGCTTGATAATTTTAGTATGTTCATCGGTTTTATTACATTTCCTAGAAGATGTCTTCATTTATTTTTACTCCATTAGGATAGTTGTATAATTGTAGTTATAAAATAAGTTATGAAATTTAGATATGCAATTCTATTCTTAAAAATTAAAACAGTCTTACATAGTCAATAATGGAGAAGAAAACTCAAATTAAAAATCCATATAAAATGAGTAGGGGTGATATTTCTATATTTTTGATTACTTTCACCATCTTTCTATTCACCAGAGGTTTCATTATGTTTCAAAATATTAACTTCCTTCAAAAACGGTAGTGATAAAAAATGAAGCATGCACTTAATAATGTTTCCTCAAACCATTTATTTCTCAACACCAAAACAAAAATGAAAAATAATCTTTAACCATAAAGAATATATTTAATATTTCTCTTTTACTTTCTAAATAAGTGGAAAAGTTAAAGCAAAGATGTTTTATGGTAATAGATAGCTGTGAATCTCACTTTTTGGATAAGAAATTTTTATTGAATGTATTTAAAACGTATTTACTTGCAGAGTACCTTTATGTTTTTATTAGGAATAGAAAATTCATTTACATATTCTCCCTGTTAGAATTAGCTATCCCAGTCAGTCACATGTTAGTCATACGATGTACACAAACAACGCAACAAAAAGATTAGGTGATCTGTTTCTCACTGGATTGAACCACACCTCTTTCTGGAAGGTGATCACAGGACACATTCAGAACTGTGGAGTACATGAAACAGTAGCATCTGGCTCCTTAAATATCTCCACAGGCATTTGTAATGGCATCTTTGAAGTTTTCTCTGCATCTGTCACATGTTTAGACTGCACATTGACTGCCCCAGCTGAGCACGATTTTGATTCTTTGAGACTCTGAATAGTGTAATCTGTTTAAGAATAAGGTTCAGGAAAATCCCTCATAATATCCATACACAAGTTCTTTCATGATTAAAAAAAGAGGTCCTCATTCCCATAACTATTATTTTTTATGCTGAAACGATGCCAGCCTTTGAGTTTATAATAAAACTTACAATTACATTCCAGCTTTGCTCATTTTTTTGAACCTGTACTCAAAAATCACATTTTGTCTATTTTTTAACCAGTATTATAAAAATTACTACTTGAAAAGAAGGCCTGTATAAATGGGATATGTATATAATTGTTTTGGCACCTAATTATAAAAAATATCTGACCACTGTCAATTCACTTTGAAAATCATTTTTGATTCAATCTATTAAATCAGAATAAATGCCAAGTTTATCATGTGTAGGACATAAGAATGGTGATTTAAATAAAATGGTAGCTATTAACTTTAAATATATTTCCTAAATAATTTCTAACATTTATGCCATAAAGGTTCTATTTAACTCACCTCCATTATATGTATAGACTATTATTCTCTTTTTATAGAATCTCAAACATATCATAAAGTTCCAAAATTTCAATTAAGACCACTATGAAGAGCTTCTTTCTGAATTCCATGATTGCCATTTTTAAATGTTTGAAGTTTAGAATATCTTATTATGGATATTTTCAGCTTAATATTTTATTTATTTTGCTCAATAAAAGGTCTAATAGTTTTATTTTCTAATAGCCTATATTTTTATTAATATATTGAATGTTTCATATTTCAATCTCCCTTGCAATTTTCCACTTAAAATTTTTCCACTACACAAATGAGGAAAATGTTTCTAATGACAACTTTTAGTGTGTGCATGTAAATACACAGACATATAAAAATAAAAATATTTGCAATTTGGGGACTTACAAGCCACATTAAATTATATATTAACCATCATTTTTCTGAGATCGTCCTTATGAACATGTGACATTATATAGCACATAAAAATGTAATCTATTTAAATAAAAAAAAGCATTGAACTTTAAAATATACTTTTAAAAATACTAGCATCAGATAAAGCTAATAAATATGCTCATGCCTAAAACATAAAGCTCATCAAAAAATAAATTACTTTCAAAACTAAATTTTTCTATAAACCAAAAAAGAAGCACAGAATGTGACAAGAGCTATGAGTGCTTAGTTTATTCTGTAATGTTTCCCTACATCCTTTAGAAGCATATCAGTGAATGGGGCCAGAGTGATAGCAGAGCTGTAGCGCCTTTGCATTGCATGTAGCTGACCCTGTAAGAACCTGGTTTTGATTCTATGCATCCCATATGGTCTCCTGAGCCTTCAGAATGCAGAGCCAGGTGTAACCCAAGTGCCACTGGGTGTGGCTTAAAAACAAGACAAAACTAAGAGCATATCAGTGAAAAATAAGTAGCATCTTTTTTTTTTCTTCTGAGATACAATAACTTTTCAAAGTCTGTGACATTTTATCTGTTGAATTATAGGTTGAGCGTTCCACAGACCCCAGAGCAAAAAAGGGAATCCCATGCTCCCTATCCAGGTAGGATAGGAGAAGCTTGTTTGGTAGCAATTCCCGCAATAAATAATCCACACAGATATGAAGGATTTAGCCGGCAAGAAAATCACACTGAAAGCTGTTCACCCACAGTCCAGTCGCTCCACATTGTGGAACCACAAGCCTAGATGGCATTCTCAACCCAACAATTTAACATTTATCTACATAAAGGTCACAAGGAATTGGTGTGACTTTGCATTCTTAAAAAAATGTTGTTTTGGGGCCCGGGAGATAGCATGGAGGTAAGGCGTTTGCCTTTCATGCAAAAGGTCATCGGTCCGAATCCTGGCGTCCCATGTGGTGCCCCGTGCCTGCCAGGAGCAATTTCTGAGCATGGAACCAGGAGTAACGCCTGAGCACTGCCAGGTGTGACCCAAAAACTACACACACACACACACACACACACACACACACACACACAAAATGTTGTTTTAAAAACAATTTAAAAAGAACAATTAAAAATTGTTTTATATACAAATGCACACTGCCGGGTGTGACCCAAAAACCACAAAAAAATTTTTTTTATTCTATGTGTACTTGGATTTATACATATGTGTCTAAATATTAGATTCAGAGAAAGAATTAGTATAATGTTGGATTAGGGGTTTATTACTGAATTCAAGTCATGATCACAAATGTAATTCAATGAAATCAGAATATGTTGAATTTTCCCAGGAAACATAAATAAAAATGATAATGGGATATTTAAGTTTTGTGGTTCAATGGCCTTTGTTATTTGAAAATTTACAAACACAGAAATGTCTACCATGATACATATTTTCTATTGGCTATTATGCTGCATTTGCAAGTGACAGGAGCAGCTTTTGGTATATGTTAGCAGGACATAATGTTAAACATGAATTTGAAATATTTTCCAGGGATAACAAATCAATCATTTCTCTCCATGATTCATGTCACATAATTTTTATCTTTTCCTGTATTGATT
>PVKC010031550.1:0-14488 GCA_004027635.1 Crocidura indochinensis | reverse complement strand
AAGGAAGGAAGGAAGAAAAGAAGGAAGGAAGGAAGGAAGGAAGGAAGGAAGGAAAGAAGGAAGGAAGGGAGGGAGGGAGAAAGGTAGAAAGAGGGAGAAAGGGAGGAAGGGAAGAGTGGAAGGAAGGGAAGGAGGGAGGGAAGTAAGGAATGAAGGAAGGAAGGGAAGGAAGGAAGGGAAGGAGGGAGGGAAGGAAGGAAGGAAAAAAGGAAGGAAGGGTGGGAGGGAGGGAGAAAAAAGGAGGGAGGGAGGGGAGAAGGAAGGAAAGTAAGAAAGGGAGGGAGGGAGGAAAACAAGGAGAGAGAGGAAGGAAGGACAGAAGGGAAGGAGGGAGGGAATAAGGAAGGAAGGAGGAAAGAAGAAAGAAGGAAGAGGAGAGAGGGAGGGAGAGAGGAAGAAAGGAAGAAAGGGAAGGAGGGAGGGAGGATGAAGAAAGGGAAGGAGGGAGGGAGGAAGGAAGGAAAGGAAGAAGGGAGGAAGGGAGGAGGCAGGGAAGGAAGGGAGGGAGGGAGGGAGGAGAAAAACTCTAGATGTTAATCAACTCATAGTTCATTAGTTACTTTCATGTTATTATTTTTATGAACATCTCTAGTACAATATAGCATTATCAAAAATCGCTAAAATGTAGTCAGTTCAATTTTTGTAGTGCCCTAACAATAAGTATCCCAAGGTTACAGCTTTAAACATGTATTTCTAGTGTTACTGTTAGTGAACTATTGTTAGAAGGGAACATGTTATATATTAAAGCTTACTAGTCTCACTTGTAACTCTTAACTATGTAGAAACATTCATGCCTATACTCTATCCTCTTGCCTCAGAACTCAAATATGTTAAAAGTGGGCCTTTTGTAATTATTAAGAGGACCTTGAGTAACTAGAAATTTCTAAGTCAAGAAGAATCTTTTCCATGGAATCATATAACATGTAAAACTGACATAGTTTCTGAGGACCCTTCAAATTTTACAACATTGATAAGGACTTTTAAAGACTGTGTGACATCAGATGGAGTTTGCAGACAAATTGTCTCTGTACTAAATGAAAGGTATAAATTTAAAAATTTGGTGGAGAATGGAACAAATTTAATAATGCCCTCATCTATGCATCTTCCGACTTAAGCCCTTTCCAGATGAGTTAAATATCCTGGTTAAAATCGCTGAAACAGGTTTAAAGTAAATTTAAGGCATCTTCAATAAATTAATTACAATGACTGCAGTGCCAACTCTTTGTAAAAACTGGGTCAAAGGGTGGAGTAGGTGGGTATGATGCTCTTCAAGTAGTACATTCAGTTATCTGTCAACTATACTGTGGGCAGTAAAGATTCTTAAGGCACTCAAAGAAACTGTGCTGAATTGTTTTTAAGTTGATTCACATAGATCATCTTAACTATACATGAATATCACAACCACAAAATGTATAGATTGCAATTCAAAGAAAATATACTATAAATGACCCTTGTCCAAAGACTAACAGCTGGAAATAAATGGACCATTTCCTACATCCCTCTGAGGAGTACAAGAGTCTGCTTAGAAGTATCCTGTTGGTCATTGGAAAAGAAGAAAACCTGGCTGCTGTCTTTTGAACTCCTAAAGCCTTAGTGGGCTCCTTTCCTGCAGGACTAGTTAGGCAGTCATCCACATCAGATAAAGCAGGGAATGAACTTGACAGGTGTGCTGTCACTATCCCGGATGGCCATGGCACAAGTGGCAGTTTGGTTGGACGTGGGAACAATACAGAATTGTGCAAGAGGCTGTGGGAATGTGACTTTATCCTCGCTCCAGATGAAGACATTGACACACCTACGTGCTCCAAGTAACAGAGTGCTTCAGAGGCTTTGCCTTACATGCAGCCAACTGGAGTTGGGTCCCCTATATCCCATATCATCCCCTAATCACTGCCAGGAGGAATCCTGAGAGCAAAGTCAATTGTAATCCCTAAGAAAGATTCACATTTCATTACATAAGAAATACAAGCATCACCCCATATTAGAATTAAGTAATGTATTACATTTTGTTCTAAACTGAAATCTTGAACTAGCTTTATATATTTAAAATAATTCCAGTAGTAACTAATTTTAGTTTTTGTGTGATACCTGGCAGAGCTCAGGGATTACTCCTGGCTCTGCACTCAGAATTCACCCCTGGCAGGCATGGGGGACCATATGGGATGCGGGATTTGAACCATCGTCCTTCTGCATGTAAGGCAAATGTCCTACCTCCATGCTATCTCTCTAATTAGGAACTAATTTTAAATTAAATAAATATGAAAATACTATTTATTTTATTAGAATATTGCTTTTTGTTATAATCATAATTGACATCAGAAAGGTAGTGGTATTTGTTTTCATTGTTAAACACCTTCTTTGGGAATGCACGTTGATGGGATTCTAAACTTTTTTTTTTTATAACAGATAGATAAATAGTCTCAGGCAACATAATTTTATTGCAGGAAAGAAAGAGAACTTTTGAAGGCCTGGCCTTTAACAAAGATGTCCTCAGCCTTACTGATGATACCACAACTCTGAATGTGAACTAAAGTGACAGCAAAACCCTTGGAAAAGCCCTACCACTTCACAATTGTCATTGTAAGCAAAATATGAGGCCTAAGAGAAATTCTGTAATTGAAAACAGTCTGGAGGAAGTTAAGTGCCAAGTCTACTGAATTTTCCAGTAGATAATAAGAATTGGTTATGCCCTCCCTGCTAAAGCCATGCCAGGTTTACCCATCACCCAAAACCATCTAAAAAAATTTAGAATCCCATCAACATGAGTTCCCAAAGAATATGTTTAACAATGAAAACACTTATCTATGACTCTCTCCAGAGACACCAACCTGACCAAAACAGCATTTGGGTTGATATCACAAGGACTTTTTTGGAGTGAGTGCAAGCACCTGACCGGCAGGCAACCCTTTCTTGTACTTCTGGAAGGCCTGATAGCTGAAAACATACCCCTAAAAACTGCAGTAACAACCACAGTGCTTGGGATTCATAGTCGTGTGATAAATGCAATTATTTTAATACTATCACCCCCATAGGAGCACACCAATTTAGTTGCCAATATGTATTTAAAGCTACATAATGTTCAGAAACACAAAGTAACAAAATGATCAACTTGCAAAAAGAACTTACTAAAACTTCTGAGAATGACTTACTTATCTCATTGCGAGATACAAAAATTTTCACAAATTTTCTTGTTGCTGTACTTTCTTTTCTTCTCCTTTTCCTTTCTTTTTAAAGATTTCTTTTTCTTTCTTTTTTTTTTTTTTTTGTTTTTGGGCCACACCTGGTGATGCTCAGTGGTTAGTCCTGGCTAAGTGCTCAGAAATCGCTTCTGGCTTGGGGACCATATGGGACCCGGGGGGGGGGCGGGGAGGAGGGGGCTTGAAGCGTGGTCTGTCCTAGGTTAGCATGTGCAAGTGCCCTACCTCTTGTGCCACTGCTACAGCCCCATTTCTTTTCTTTTTAAAATAATTTTGCTTTTACTTACCTGGAAACAAATGTATTATGATTAATTATGTCAACTATAAGATTCTTGGTCTTTAAATAAAGTAATTTATATATATTTTCTGTTTGGTTTGGTTTTGGGACTACACCAGGTAACACTCAGGGGTTACTCCTGGCTATGTGCTTAGAAATTGCTCCTGGCTTGGGGTACCATATTGACGCCGGGGGATTAAACTACGGTCCGTCCTGGGTCAGCTGGGTGCAAGGAAGACACCCTACCGTTGTGCCATCGCTCCAGCCCCTAAAGTAACTTATATATTAAAAAAGAATTGGTTATGAAGTTGAAGTTGGATGTCAGTAAATTTAATATTATGAACAAATATGATAGGTTGTTACACTTCAATTTGTGAGCTATGATTCTTCAATTGCTATGCTATTGGGTGGCTTTTTTTCTTTCTTTCTTTTTTTTTTTTCTTGACACACCTAGCAGTACTTACGAATTCCTCCCAGCTTAGTGCTCAGGATCATTTCTGTTTTGGGCTCAGGGGACCAAATCTTTTTTTTTTTTTTTTTTTTTTTTTGGTTTTTGGGCTACACCCGGTGACGCTCAGGGGTTACTCCTGGCTATTTGCTCAGAAGTCGCTCCTGGCAGGCATGGGGGACCATATGGGGAACCGGGGGATCCAACCGCGGTCCGTCCTAGGTTAGCACAGGCACCTTACCTCCAGCGCCACCGCCTGGCCCCCAGGGGACCAAATCTTAGGTACTGTTAAAATAGTCCAATGTTCAAAGTGGCTAAGAATTTATTAACAGAAATGACACTAATTAGAATGTCTTTGCTCACCGGAAACCTATTAAGGAAACAACCTCAGGAAGTCTTTACAAAGTGTTGGAAATGGCAAGATTGTGGAGTTTGATGTTGTGAAAGGATAAAAAGGTGCAGAAGTTTCTTTTTTTAAAATAATATCTTTATTTAAGACCATGATTACAAACATGTTTGTAGTTGGGTTTTAGTTATATAAAAAAAATACCCTTTCTTCACCAGTACAATATTTTCACCACCAATGCCCCCATCCCTTCGTGCCCTGTCTCCTGCCTGAATTCAAGACAGACATTCTATTTCTCTCATTCACTATCATTGTCATGATAGTTGCCATTAAAGTTATTTCTCTAACTGAACTCACCACTCTTTATGGTAAACTTTATTACTTGGCCTGATCCTTCCAGCCCTCATCTCTATTGTCGCTGGGTATTATTACAATAATGGCTTTTATTTTTTTTTTAAACCACAAATGAGTGAGACTATTCTGTGTCTTTCTCCCTCTGACTGATTTTACTCAGCATAATAGTTTCCATGTCTAACCATATATATACATATATATGAAAATTATATATAGGAAAATATATATATATTATATATAGGAAAATGTCATGACTTTTTCCCCCTGGTCGCTGCATAGTGTTTCATTGTGTCTATGTACCACAGTTTCTTTAGCCACTCATCTGTTATGGGCATCTGGGTTGTTTCCAAATTTTGGCTATTGTAAATAGCACTGCAATGAATATAGGTGTGCAGAAGGCAGTTCTTTTGTATTGTGTTTTTGTGTTCCTAGAGTATAAACCTAGGAGTGTCATAGCTGGATCATATGGGAGTTCAATTTCCAATTTTTTGAGGAATCTCCATATTGTTTTCTAGAAAGGCTGGACTACATGACATTCCCACCAGCAGTAAATGAGAGTTCCTTCTTGTTAAATTCTGTCAGTAACTTGTATATCTTACATAGTATCCCCGGATCTGATAGCTCTTGGGTGAATAGTTTCTCCCATTCTGTGGGTGGCCTTTGTATCCTAGTCACTGTTTTCTTTGAGATGTAGAAGTTTCTTAGCTTAATATAGTCTCATTTGTTTATGTCTGTTTCCACTTGTTGAAGACAGTGATGTTTCCTTCTGAAGATACCTTTAGTTTCAATGTCATGGAGTGTTTTACCTATGTGTCCTTCTATATACCTTATGGTCCTCAAGAAAGGTGTAGAAACTTTTTTTTTTTTGTTTGTTTTTGGGCCACACCCAATGACGCTCAGGGGTTACTCCTGGCTATGCGCTCATAAGTTGCTCCTGGCTTGGGGGACCATATGGGGCACAGGGGAATCGAACCGCGGTCCGTCCAAGGCTATCGCGGTAAGGCAGGCACCTTACCTCCAGCGCCACCGCCCGGCCCTGGTGTAGAAACTTCTAATGTAACCAGGCCAGGGCTAAGACCAGTGCAAGGCAGCCGTTTTTCTCCCAGTCGATGTAGTTTCTGCCAATTCAACCTTTTACCTCGCTCATTTTAGGGCCCCTCAGGCAGGACAGAACAGGACAGTGAAGGGAAGTGAGCTCAAAACTCTGAATAACATTTCAGATGCCATTACCCAACACCCTTCTGTAGAAGACGCTGTTTGAGAGGCCGAGGTCCCTCCACCAGTATAGCCAATAAGGGCACTGATAACTATATATGTGTGGATGTGTGGATGTCTGTCTCTCTGTTGTAAGCAAAGCCTTTTTTTCTATTCCTCTAACACCTTCCCTTTGGCCTCAGAGTGTTCTCCTCTTGTATCTTTTCAGATTCATGCTCGGAGAGATAGAGTCAGTGCTTTCATCTGAGCTGACCACATGAAGTGGTGGCTTCTTTTAGTGGATCTTTGTCCAGTTGATTCTGATCAGCAGATCAGAAGATCATCATCTCCTTTTGAATGCTTTTTATCAACAGATTACTTTATCAGCTGATCACTATCCAATATTTCTCTCACCCATTGGTCTTTTTAATAAATAGGAGAGGGGAAATTATCATACATATATAAAATCATTTTTTTCAGTTTTTATTTTCACATTTTCTGAGTTAATTAGCACAAGCATTCTTAATTACATCAACCCTGACCCTCGGGTGATACAAAACTCTAATAAAAGTTGCAGGGAAAGCAGCAGAGAAATAAACTTAACTGGCTCAGTAAGATCTACAATGCTGCTTTAGGCCCCCTGGCTGAAATACACTTTTTCCCTTCTCTCTGGTCTCTTTTTGATTCCTTGAGCAAAACTGCAAGCTGAGACTCCACATTGCATATCACCAATTAGAGCTATATCATGGAGAAAATAACTAAAAAGTCCAAAGGACTCCTGTCCTTGGTTGTATATCGTGTGGAGTGATTAGATTCTGCATTCCCTTTGGTGACTCTGAAATAATTCTTGTGGCTACTTCATCAAGCTCTATTGCTGTTAGCTGCCTTTATTGACAAGGGCATGGACTGATTTTTTTTTTCTTTTTGGGTGGCATACCTGCTGGTGCTCGGGTTACTTCTGGCTCTGCACTTAGAAACCACTCCTGGCAGGCTCAGGTGACCATATGGGATGCTGGGAATTGAATCCAGGTCTGTCCTGGGTTGGCTGTGTGCAAGGCATATGCCCTACTGCTGTGCTATCTATCTCTCCAAGCCCATCTATAATTTGAAAGTTTGCCATTGTGGAATTCCTCTGAAGGTTTTCTTATGCACCAGGATAACAAAGTTCCAGCTTGAACCAGGAGTTCAGCTCCCACAAGTTGAGGCCTGTGTGAGTATGCCTGGCTAATTTGTAAAGGCCAGACCACTTTTCCCGGAACTTAAAAAGCTTGAGCTAGTTTGGCCTAGGCAATCATTTGGAGTAAACTGTGAATCTTTGACAGAAATCAAAAGTAAGGAGGAGATTCTCCTGCAAGAAAACCCATCAAAGGGGTTTAATAATGGGGAAAGCATAAGCTCCTTATGCTAATAAGCTGAGTCATAAGAGGAAAAATACACATCTGAGACTAGCTCTGTGGCTCACATCTGTTTCAGATTTGATCCAAAAAATATGTCTGGATCCTACATAACTTGAGGGCATAATAAATAACAACTGGAAAAATTTACTGATCACTTTTTAAAACATTAAGGTATACATATAGAAACCATATTGTTTTAGGGCCTATCAGATAGAAAGTCACAAAGAAAAAGTAGGCAATGAATGCCCAGTTTGACAGAAGTAACAAAGGGCTGGAACTATTAACCACACAATGGTAAAATCCTTTGTGCTCTGAAGAAAGAGGTGTCTAGAAAAGTGGAATCAAGAAGAACAATGGTACTTTTTGTAGAAATCTAATATCAGATAAGACATTTTCTGTGACCATCAGAAATGTCAAGTGGAAAATCTCAGGTGCTAATGTCATGCAAATGTGTATAGTCAAGAACACTTACAGAACACAGGAAAATTTAACCTGATCCATTTCACAATGCCTAACATGTTATAATTGCCTAAAAAAAATCTTCAAAAACAGGAAACATTACCACAAAGAAAAAAAATTGACTTCTTGGCTTTATATTTTTTAAGCATTCCGTCTCTTTTTTTCACCTGGGCCAGCTTTTCTTTTCTTTTCTTTTCTTTCTTTTTTTTTTTTTTTTTTTTTTGGTTTTTGGGTCACCCCAGGCAGTGTTCAGGGATTACTCCTGGCTCTATGCCAGAAATCATTCCTGGCAGGCTCAGGGGACCATATGGGATGCTGGGATTTGAACCACCATCCTTCTGCATGCAAGGCAAATGCCCTACCTCCATGCTATCTCTCTGGCCTTTATCTTAGTTTTTAATTGTTTTTTATTTAAAGAAAATCCATCACATAGTTGATATAACTGATCATGATACATTGTTTCAAGATAAGGGAAAGCAAAGTTACTGAAAAAATAGAGAACAGAAAGAAAAACCAAAAAAATAAAATGGAAGAGTGGCCAGGCGGTGACGCTGGAGGTAAGGTGCCTGCGCTAACCTAGGACGAACCACGGTTCGATCCCCCCGGTTCCCCATATGGTCCCCCGTGCCTGCCAGGAGCGACTGCTGAGCGAATAGCCAGGAGTAACCCCAGAGCATCACTGGGTGTGGCCCCAAAACAAAACAAAACAAAAACCATAAAACAAAAAATAAAATGGAAGAGTAGAAAAAAGAAAGAAGAAAAGTTCAGTGCAAGTATATTTGGGAAAATTATTGTATCTTCAATAAAGTCACTAATACTATAGCAGAAGGTTTAGTAAGCTCTTTTTTAAAGGTAAGAGATACAAATACAATAAAAAGGTGTGTGTGTGTGTGTGTATGTGTGTGGCAGTGGCATTTGTTGTTGTTGGTTGCATAGGCACAGCAAAATATAAGGAAAATAAAAAGGAAAAAAACCCTTGGCCTAAAAAACAAGGAGACCTTACCTATGAAGTAGCCTGGCATAAGACCAACTCCAGGCTTCAGGCATACTAAGTTGTCTAACCCCAAGTCTTTCTCTGTGGTCCCAATAAAAATGCTCTTCACAATATGATTGTTGCTATCAGGTTTCTGCAGTTAAAGATCATAGTTTCTATACAAATCCTATGTCAAAGTAAGGGTGACATGGAGCATCTTCTGGTTTCTTCTCACCATTAGTGGCAATGCAGAGAACCCTGCCCTGAAGAAGGTTGCTATTGTTACCAACTGGTCAGGGTGTCATATGAACAAACTCTGGAGTAAGTCGATGCCAGGTTTGCAGTAGGGCCTTCCCTGGTAGAAGTCTGAGTCCTGGTACTAATGTAGAAAATAGTGCCTTTTTCCTTAGACGGAATCCAAGGTACAGCGGTGAATAGTCAATGCCCAATCATCTGAAGCCTAAGTCAAATCACTCCGACAAGTGTTCAAGGTGTAAGGCCCCACTGAAATATAAAATATATGTGTTCCTATTTCTATTAGATAAGAACTAGTTTGCACACATAAGATTTCCCCCTTTTTAATGTGCCTACAGAAAAAAATGCCACATGGTACTACTGGTGCATATGGGGGCAAAAATACCAAACTAAACAATCCCAATAAACTGGTTCTAACATGGACTCAGAACATTAGAGAAACATATCTACTAGAATTCAATACTAAAAAGAGTCCCCAAATGGGGAAAATTGCTGTTACATAAGAATATAGACAATATGGGTTATACCTGTTAAGGAAATACTGTTGAAGAAATATTCAAATACCTGTTGAAGGAATATTCAAAGGAGATATACATGTCCCCTTTTAGTCTTTTGAAATAGTCAGAGGGTAGGTGAGTGGTATAAAACCCAGAGCTCAGCTTCAGCCTGTGATTAGGACTTGTGGAGTCTAAAAAATGGCTCCCAGCAGTCACATATCAGGAAATGTCCTCGAGCTGGGGTCTTCCGAGAACCAAATCTGGTAGCAGGCAACAGTCCACAGCAAAGAGATATATGGAAAAGGACTGCAGAAAGCAAAGCAGCAGCAGTGTCAGTGTCAGCTTCTTCTGAACTGAGAATCTATCTTTTCACTTTGGAGCTGGTTGGCAGCTGGCTGTGGTGGGGGGAATGTTTTGCTTCATGAGGAGTTAAGAAATGAAGGTAAGGGGCCCGAGAGATAGCATGGAGGTAAGGCGTTTGCCTTTCATGCAAAAGGTCATCGGTTCGAATCCCGGTGCCCCATATGGTCCCCCGTGGCTGCCAGGAGCGATTTCTGAGCATGGAGCCAGGAGTAACCCCTGAGCACTGCCGGGTGTGACCCAAAAACAAAGAAACAAACAAACAAAAAGAAATGAAGGTAAAAAGGGAGATGGGAGAAATAACAGATGGGGGCTGAGTGAGTGAAGGGTTAGAAAAGAATTTGTAAGGTGGTAATTAAAAGGGGGAAGAAGGGTTAATACATAACAGGGGAAGGACAGTATACAACAAAGATATTATGTATTTTACAGATGGACATTAGACATATATTGAGGTGGCCAACACATACACTCATGCACACACATAGACAGACACTGAGGATAGATCCAGGGGTTACAGTTGAAAAGCTGACCAAAGTGAAATGGGACAGAATGCTTAAAAAATATAAAGCCAACAAGTCAGATTTTATCTTCTTTGTAGTAATGTTTCCTGTTTTTGAAGATTTTTGGACAATTATAACATGTTAGGCATTGTGAAATTGATCAGGTTAAACTTTCTTGTTTTAAGTTTTTTGGAAAGAATTTGTTTTTTAAAGTTTGGTCTTATTAGGCAGAATAGTCTAGGGTATACTTCAGACTAGTTTTGCCCAACACATAAAACAATACAATAAAAAAAAGCATAAGCAATAATCTTGTCCTTTTTTTATTTCTCTCTGAAAAGATACTATCCCTTAATATTTATAGACTCTGGAATTATTTCCACTGATCCTTTTAGCTTTTTTTTCTTGGTCATAGCATTGTCTGTACAGGGACATGCACTTACCAAAGTTCAATTGGGGATAAGAACTTCTCCATAGACACTCTCTATAGTTTTCTCTGTCCTGAACATTTTTTTTTCCCTTGTGAATTTGAGCTAATATGGCTATCCCAAACTTCAAATTTCATCTCCTTAATTTGAGGGAACTCAGGTAATACTACCTTTCACTTTCCTATACTGCAGCATGAGAGCTGCAGGGCTCACTTGCTTGTTCCCCCCTCTCAAGAGAATTAATGAAAGCTCATATTTCTCCAACTTGGTTGGACTCTTAATCATGTATTTGAGAATTTTATAAGTGTAAACCTCAGTTTTACACTTAATTTTTTTTTATAAATTTCATATTATGTTGACTTTCTGGTAACCTATGGGAGGTTTTGGGTACAATGGTTGTGCTCAGAACTTACTTCTGCCTCTGTGTTCAGAGATCACTCCTGGTGGACTCAGAGGACCTCATGAAAGGCAAGTGTCCTATCTACTATACTATCATTCTTGCAGATTCCTTTTCTGCATTGTGTTTTTGGGCCCTTTGGGTACATCCCTAGTAGCATTGCTGTGTCATATAGAAACTCAATTTCTAGTTTTTTGAGGATATCTATTAGTTTTGTTCACATTGCAACAAAATGCATAATTTTATCATTTCTTGCAGTTGCATGTTTATTCCATTGTGTATTTATACTTTTTTTTTTTTTTGGCCACATCCGGTGGTGCCCAGGGGTTACTTCTGGCTAACAGCTCAAAAATAGCTCCTGGCAGGCACCAGGGACCCTATGGGACGCCGGGATTCTAACCAATCACCTTAGATCTTGGATGGGCTGCTTGCAAGGCAAACACCACTGTACTATCTCTCCAGCCCTGTATTTATACATATTCATAATCTATTCATCTGGTTTTGGACATCAAGGTTGATTATATAATTCAGTTATTTTATACAGTCCCACAATGAGTGTGTTTATATCCTAGGGGTAGATGACCAAAAGTAGAATTGTTAGGTTATATGGCAGTTCAATTCTCCATTTACTGAAAAATTTCCTCAGTGATTGAGCCAGACAATATTCCCACCAGTAGAGGACAAGACTTCCTTTTACCACATCCCTGCCAACAGACTGTCCCTACTATTTTTGAAATGTATTATATTCACTGATGTGAGATGATAGCTCATTGAATTCTTTTTTTGGGGGGGGGGTTTGGGCCACACCCGGTAGTGCTCAGGGGTTACTCCTGGCTGTCTACTCAGAAATAGCTCCTGGCAGGCACGGGGGACCATATGGGACACCGGGATTCGATCCAACCACCTTTGGTCCTGGATCGGCTGCTTGTAATGGCAAACGCCACTGTGCTATCTCTCCGGGCGCAGCTGATTGAACTCTTGATTTGGATTTCTTTTTCTGTAACATTATTGTCAAATGAGAATACAAATACTCAGTTTTCCTATTAAAAAAACCCCACAAAATAATATTTAACTTAGTCCATGAATGGAAGTTTCTTTCCCTTTTATGGGGGGGGGTGAGTCATATGGGGTTCCTGGCAATTCTCAGGAATTACTCCCAGTTCTATACTTAGAAATCACTCCTAAGGGTAATTAGGGGAGGGTCATATGGGATGCCAGGGATCAAACCTGGTCTAGTTGCATGGAAGGCAAAAACTTACCCACTATATTATCTTTCTTTCATCATCAAATGGGAATTTCTTTTCCATTCTTTTCTACTTTCTAATCAACTTTTTTTTTAACTCTGAGTATCATTTTTACTCAATACTATAATTTTTTAAATACTAAAGAATCATGAACCAAGACAGAGAATTACTGTCATCACTTCTGCAACAAGGGGCAGAGGATTGACCCAAAATCTAATTTTGTGCTAAGAGATCAACTCTGACAGTGCCAGGTATTAAATTCAGTTCAACCACAAGCAAGTGCCTTATCCATGTACAGTCTCCTCAGCCCTGAAATTATTGAGGACTTTTGAATAAGCAGGCTTGGTAAACTTGGTAATATTGTAGGCAGAGAGATTGTGAGCTTTGCTAGTAGTTATTGGGGAAAACATTGGAATCTAAACAAGCCCAACGCCATGAAAGACTTAGGGACACAGGACCTGGAAGAAGGGAAAAACCACTGAGATGCAGAATTCCAGGCCAGAGGTTGGCTGGACCTCCTTGCAGAGGGGTTCCTCATATGAACACAAAGAAAGCTAAGTATATTAAAGACGATGAATAGTACAGATTAGGGTGTTTGCTTTGCACACTCTGACCCTGCCAGAAGTGATCCCTGAGTGCTCGCTCCCAAAATAAAATTTACTAATATTATCATTAAGTAATGATAATTAATTTGATGGCAGTTTCCAAGAAAACAAGTTTTTGAGATAAAGTCCAAAGACACAAGAACTGGTGTTCTTGCATCCAAAAATCCTTCCAAATAAAAGCAATGTTAAATGAAACAGTGAGAAGGTGGTGATTGGCCAGCTATGTTGCAACAAATCTTCTTGTTCTACTGAAGAAAAAAATACAGAGACATCAGGCATGAAAAAATGTAGAATAAGTTTTCATGTCAATTTTGGAAAGTACAGTCCACAGGCAAGAAACAAAAACAAAACAAAAAACCGTTTTCATGCCAGCAGGGCAACGATCAGAGTTGAGAATGTGAAAGATATAGGGGCGAAACGACCTCTAACCAATCCGCCCTACCAGGGATCACCCAATCTAAAGCGGATACATCATTTCATTTCAGAGAATAGAGAAAAGTAGATCAAAACGCTTAGCAGCTGCGCCCTGCAGCAGCAGCCATGGATAACCTTAGAGGCCCTGGAGCTCAGAAACAGATCAGGTTCCAACTGGAGGAGGAACCAGAGGTCGCGAATGCGCTAAACCCTAGACAAAAGGGAGGACGGGATCCGGGGAAACAGTACACCGGGCCAGGCGCTTGCTGACCCGGGTCGATCCCCATAATCGATTACAAATGGTTCCTGGACCTGCCAGCTGTAATCCCAGACCACAGGGCCGGGAGTAACCTCTGAGCAACGCCGGGTGTGTTAAGGAACAAATAAACAAACAAAAAAAAATAACCCAAACTCTTGGGCCAAATTAGCAGCTAAGGAACCGAAGTGTCAGGCAAAGCTCTTGGACATGCAGGAGCACCGAGATTGGAAGGCCGAAAATGGTCCTTTCCTGCTCCATCCTAGATGCATTTTTAGGAGGTTGAAGATAAAGATGGGGGCGATGGAAGGATCCAGGAAGGCGGCCTACATCTCTGGGCCAAGTCCCCGCCCCAACCTCTCTTCCTCTTCTCCTTTTGTTTTATTTTGGCCACACCCGGAGACGCGCAGGGGTTCCTCCTGGCTATGCGCTCAGAGATAGCTCCTGGCTTCGGGGATCATATGGGACGCCGGGGGAAGAGAACCGCGCTCCATCCTACACTAGCGCGCGCAATGCGCCATGGCCCCGCACCCCGTACGAGAACTCCGCCGAGCGAGATCGCTAACTCTTGCAAATATCACCATCCTTTAACCACAGGCAGAGCCAACCGGAAGACCCGCCTCGAGTCCCAGAAAGGGGGCGGTGCTTAAGCATAACAGCCAATCAGAACCGGCATCCCACGTGACCCGCAGCGACCAATCGGAGGCCACGGCTGTAGCAGCAGGGAAATTCAAACGTGTGCACTGAGGGGTGGGGAGATAGTCGTTGTTTTCTGGACTCTGCTCCGCAGCGGTGAGTATGCCGGGATCCCGGAGGTACTGGTGGAAGGTCACGGTGGTGGTGGGAGGCTTCTGGGCCCCCAAGGGCAGATAGCAGATATCTGAGTGATG
>PVKC010031549.1:0-14495 GCA_004027635.1 Crocidura indochinensis | reverse complement strand
CCTCATGGAGATGCAATCACATCGGTAGGCTGGCTGCTGCTGGCTTTGTTTGTCTTCAAGTGGGCGCTATTGGGGGGGGGTGTGCCTGCTCATCACGCCACTCCAAAATCTTTTTTGGGGGGCTCCAGGTACCCAGCCAAGCACCCCCTATCATCACTCAGGCGGGTCTGCCCCTATGCTTCCCAGATCAGCCTTTGTTCTGAGGGAGAGAGAGAAACGGTCACCTTCCCCAGGGAGTCCCCGCCCCCTGAGCCCCCCCAAAAAGCGTGCGGTGGGTCCCACCCAGAGCCAGTCCGCAGGAGCCCTGGATTCCAGTTCTGTTCTTCTCTGCCTGCCCAGGAGCCCCCATTGCGGCCTGCAGGGAGGGCAAGGAGGGGTGCTCCAGACCCGGTTCTGCCTCCAGACCCGGTTCTGCCTCCGGACCCAGCGGGGAGCACGGGCTGCCTCGAAATCCTGGAGCACCCCCAGAGCACTGGGCGATGGCTGAGGACGCCCCCTACTGGGCCCGCGCGGCATGACACCCGCCGGGGGTCGAACTCGCGGGTCTCTGGGTTGGGTTTGGAGGGGGTCCTTCTAGAATAGAAGGGTGGTCACCCCGCGGCCCTGCTTCGCCGTCCGCGGAGCGGCTGCCCTGCAAGCCTCCTGCTCGCCTCAGCTAGACTCGGCGGCCCTCTTGGTCCTCTTGACCCCGGGTGCGGGCTGAGCGAGACCTTCGTTGAGCAGGAGGGCGACACGAGGGCAAACTGCGCCTGCGCCGTAGAGGCAAGGGCGCTATTGCGCTTGCGCGACGGACTCAAGGTTCCTAATGCGCCGGCGCAACGGAGGCTAGACCCTAATGCGCCTGCGCGAAGGACGCCAAGGACTCCACTGCGCCTGCGCTACAGAGGGCTCACCAGTACATTCGCACAGGCTGAGGACGTCACCGCGCCTGCGCCGCAGAGCGAGGGCGCATCAGTAACTTGCACCGCGGCTGTAATTTGCACTGCGCATGCGCCTCAGAGCTAGACCTTTTTTTTCTCTCCCCTATTGCGCCCGCGCTGCGGAGCGACGACGCACCAGTACGCATGCGCCGCGGAGTGAGGCTGCTATTCCGCACCGCGGCACAAGGACTCCATTGCGCCCGCGCTGCAGAGCCAGGCCTCACCTGGGCGGTTGGCGCCGCGCCGTGAAAACGCCACTGCGCCTGCGCCGCGGGTTTTTCGCGCCCTATTTAGGTCACGCCCACAAGCCGTTGCCAAGGCGACGCGTGCAGGCCTCAGGCGTGCAGAGTTCAGTTAGGGTACTCCTGCTGAGGGGGCCTCAGGGAGGAGGGAAAAGGGGGTTCAGGGAGTGTTTTGGGGTCATGAGGGAGCGTCAGAGCAGAGATTTATAAGGCAGTGGGGACCCCCCAGCGCTGGGAGGGCTGAGGGAGGGATTTGGGGCTAGGAAGGGAAGAGAGACAGCAACCGTCCCTGGGGGGTGGGGAGAGGCCCCACTCTTTGGGAAGGGGAAACTGAGGTAACTTTATGGGGAAAAAGCAATGGGTGGGTTTTAGGGGTCCAGAGAAAGTGGGAGGCAGTGAGGATCCTGAGGGGGCCAGCCCCGCTTTTTGCCAACCCATAGTTTGCAGGCCCTTTTTTTTTGTTTTGTTTTGTTTTGGTTTTTGGGCCACACCCGGTGACGCTCAGGGGTTACTCCTAGCTATGCGCTCAGAAGTCACTCCTGGCTTGGGGGACCATATGGGAAACCTGGGGATCGAACCGCGGTCCGTCCTAGCGCAGGCAAGGCAGGCACCTTCCCTCCAGCGCCACCGCCCGGCCCCAGTTTGCAGACTCTTAGCTGGATTCCCCCCCAACCCCCCATAAGACCTTTTCCGAAATTAAGATCTACTTAGAAGTTTCCTTCTGGGTGGAATAGAAGGCATTCCCCCCAAAAAATAAGTTAAGGGATGACCTGCTTATAGGTTTCCTTCTGGGAGAGATAAGCATCCCTCCAAAAAGTTAAGGGAAGACTTACTTGTAGTTTTTTTTCTGGGTGAGATAGAAGGCATCCCACCACCCCAAAAAAAAGTTGAGGGAAGACCTACTTAAACAGGTTTCATTTTGGGTGAGATAGAAGGCATCCCCCAAAAAATGTTAAGGGGAGACCTATTTATAGGTTTCTTTCTGGGTGAGATAGAACAGGTTTCCTTCTGGGTGAGGTAGAAGTTATCTCCCTCCAAAAAGTCAAGGGAAGACCTACTTAATAGGTTTCCGTCTGGGTGGGATAGAAGGCATCCCCTGCAAAAAAAAGTTAAGGGAAGACCTACTTTAACAGGTTTCCTTTTGGGTGAGAGAGAAGGCATCCTCCCAAGAACGTTAAGGGGAGACCTACTTACAGGTTTCCTTCTGGGAGAGATAGAAGGCACCCCCCAAAAAAAGTTAAGGCTCCCCTAGGCTCTGTGTGTAATTCATGAAAATTAATTTTTTTTTTTGGTTTTTGGGCCACACCCAGTGACGCTCAGGGGTTACTCCTGGCTATGAGCTCAGAAGTCGCTCCTGGCAGGCACGGGGGACCATTTGGGAAATCGGGGGATCGAACCACGGTCAGTCCTAGGCTAGCGCAGGCAAGGCAGGCACCTTACCTCCAGCGCCACTGCCCGGCCCCCATGAAAATTAATTTTTACCCTTAAACATTGCTAGGACTGCCTGGACCGGGGTCTGTAGGAGTCACAAGTTTGTCTGGTTTGTGTGGACAACTATCATACTCCAACAGTATTGTATCCAGGTACTACACTTCATTTCTTTTTGATTTTTTTGGTTTTTGGGTAACTCGGATTCCTCCTAGCTGTGTGCTCAGAAATCACTCCTGGTTCGGGGGACCATATGGGATTCTGGGGGATCTAACCACGGTTCGCCCTAGGTTAGCGTGTGCAAAGCAAATGTCCTACTGCTGCTCCACCACTTTCCTAAATTTCCCTTTTTTCCTTGTGCCCCTAAATTTCCTTTCTTTTTTTGGGGGGTGGTTTGGATTACTCCTGGCTTGGGGGACCATATGGAATGCTGGGGATTGAACCAAGGTCCATCCTGGATCAGTAGTGTGAAAGGCAATGGTCTACTGCTGCGCTATCGCTCCGGCCCTATTTTCTTTTTCTTTTTTTTTCTAAATATATTTATTGTTTTTTTGGGTCATACCCGGCAGCATTCAGGGATTCCTCCTGGCTCTGTGCTCAGAAATTGCTCCTGGCAGGCTCTGGGGACCCTAGGGGATGCCAGGGTTCGAACCACTGTCTGTCTGCATGCAAGGCAAACGTCCTACCTCCATGCTATCTCTCCGGCCCCTCTTTTTCGGTTTGGTCACACCCGGTGAAGGTGACACTAGGGTTACTCCTGAGGGCCCTGCATTCAGAAGGGCCTGTGGCAGGCACGGGGGCGGGGTGTGGGGGGGGTCGGACCTTCTGGGATGCCGGGATTCAAGCCACCGTCCTGGCTGCGCACAAGGCACACGCCCTGCTGCTGTGCTATCTTTCTGGCCCCTAAATTTCCTTTATTTTTATTTATTTTTTATTTAACAATAACTGTATTGTATTTAGGGAAAAACAAGACACCCCCTGAAAATAAGACCTAGTGCATCGTTGGGAGCAAAAATTAATAGAAGACACTATCTTATATTTGGGGAAACAGGGTAGAACTCCTAGAGTTGCAGTGCAGGATTCATGGAGACCCAAAGGGAGATACTCAGAGAGGGCCACCCAGTTTTGTCCTTGGAAAGATACAGTGGTACTGGGGGCCGGGCGGTGGCGCTGAAGGTAAGGTGCCTGCGCTAACCTAGGACAGACTGCGGTTCGATCCCCCGGTTCCCCATATAGTCCCCCGTGCCTGCCAGGAGCGACTTCTGAGCGAATAGCCAGGAGTAACCCCTGAGCGTCACCGGGTGTGACCCAAAAACCAAAAAAAAAAAAAAAAAGATACAGTGGGGTGCTGGCAGCAGGGAACCACTGCCTAGAGACTCTAGGAAGAAGCCCTTGATGCTGTTTTATTTATGTGTTGGTATAACAGGACATTTTTCAAACTTGGAGAAAAGTACCATTTCTTCAGGATCAGTGCATTTGGTAGCCTGTGGGGATGAGGCAAGAAAGACAAAGCTGTTAGGCTACAACTCAGTGAAGTGGGAATTCCCAAGGAATGAGATATTTTTTCTTTGTTTTGGGGTCAGACTCAGTGGTACTCAGGGGTTACTTCTGGCAGGCTCGGGAGTGCTGGGAATCAAATCCAGGTCTGTCCCGGGTTTGCGTGTAAGCAAACACTCTACCTCTGTGCTATCTCTCCGGCCCAGACCTCACCCTCTGGATACGCTACTTACTTCAGTTTCGGCAAGGGAGGTGGGCTTTCTACTGAGGTGCTGGAGATAGAACCCAGCCTTGCATGTATAAGGCAAGCGTTGTTCTTTTTTTTTGTTTGTTTTGTTTTGTTTTTTTTGAGTCACACCCGGCAGTGCTCAGGGGTTACTCCTGGCTCCATGCTCAGAAATTGCTCCTGGCCGGCACAGGGGACCATATGGGGCACTGGGATTCGAACCGATGACCTTTTGCATGAAAGGCAAACGCCTTACCTCCATGTTATCTTCCGGGCCCCACAAGCGTTGTTCTTAATGCTCTCGTTCTTCAGTCTAGTCTACTTTTCTTTCTTCTTTTTTCTTTACTTTTGTTTTGTTTTGTTTTTGGACTACCTACTCCTAGCTTTGTGCTCAGAATTTACTTCTGGGGGACTGGAGCGATAGCACATCGAGTAGGATGTTTGCCTTGCACATACAGCTGATCTCGGTTCGATCCGTGGCATCTCATATGGTACCCCCTCAAGCCTTCCAGGAGTGATTTCTGAACGCAGAGCCAGGAGTAACTCCTGAGTGCTTGTTGGGTGTGGCCCATAAATTAAAAAAAAAAGTTCCAGAACTGTATGATGTGCTGTGCTGAGGATTGAATCTTGGTTGGCCATGTGCAAGGCAAATGCCCTACCTGCTGTGCTATGGTTTCCCTCCCCATTTTTTTGTTTTGGAGTCAAACCCGGCAGTGTTCAGGGTTACTCCTGGTTCTGCACTCAGAAATTGCTCCTGACAGGCTCAGGACTATATGGGATGCTGGAGATCGAACTCCAGCTATGACTCTGGCACCCCATTTTTTTCTTTTGGTTGTGGTGGTGGCCCACATACATTGGTGCTAAGGGCTTACTCCTGACTTTGTGCTCGGGGATCATTCCTGGTGGGACTTAAGGGACCATACAGGATGCTAGAAATTGAACCTGGGTCAACTTTGTGCAAAGCAAACTCCCTGCCTGCTGTACTGTCAATCCAGGCATTCTTTTGGGTTTTGGCCCCCAAAGTTAAAGGGCTATTCCTGGCTCTGTTCCGGAGTGACCCCTGGCTGTGCTCAGCAGATTGTATGTGGTACTCTGGATTGAAACGGTCGGCTGCATCAAGTGCCTTCCTTACCATTTTTGTACACTCTGGCACTGTCGTCCTACTTTTGTGGTGCAGGCACCACTATGACCTTTCTCATCTCCCATCCCTGTCATTCTCCCCACAAACTCCAGATCTTTTCAGTGAAAATAAGGTTCCTGTTAATGAGGAATTTACAACAGAGATGCTTTGCAGATACTGTTTTTCTTTGTTTAGAGATTGCAGATTTATTTTTTTGGGTCACACCCAGCAGCGCTCAGGGGTCACTCCTGGCAGACTTGGGGGAAACATATGGGATGTTGGGATTTGAACCACCATCCTGCTTGCAAGGCAAATGCCCTACCTCCATGCTATCTCTCCGGCCCCCGAGATCGCAGATTTTTAGGGCTGGAGGGATAGCACAGCTGTAGTGCGTTTGCCTTGCAAGGGCCAACCCATGGCCGACCTAGGACCGATGGTGGTTCAAGTCCCGGCATCCCATATGGTCCCCCGAGCCTGCTAGGAGTAACCCCTGAGCGCTACTGGGAGTGACCCAAAAGCTAAAAAAAGCTAAAAAAATTATGGATTTTAGAGGAGAAGCCTTTTTCTATTTTCCTCTTAGTGAATGCTTTGAGAGGAAAGGTGGTTCATAGGAAAATCAGCTTGGTTTGCTTCATTGTCTTGAAGGTGTGAAGAAATGGTGCCCTCCTGGTCCATCCTCTTCTCTGGGCCTTCTGTCACTAGTGACCTTTGCGGTAGAGAGGTGGAGAGAGGTGGAGAGAGAGTAAGGCCTCCTATCTGGAGAGCTTTCCTCATTACCTTCCGTTCTCTCTGGGGCTTACAAAACCCTCTTAATGGACTGTCCCTGGGGCCATCATCATTACCTTCCATTTATTCTTAATGCCTTGAAGAACTGGTTTTGTTTTTTTAACCCAATGCCCTGGAGGAAATGGGATATCCTGGGTAACTGTGAGATCTGCCTTTCGTCAATGGAATGGGAGGCAGATACCCTTCACAAGATTATGATCTTGGGATCTCAAGTGAAGATCGAGGGACTGGGTTGGGAGTGGAGCAGATTGATTCTGGGCTCCCAACTTCCAATGTGTCTGCAGGTTTCGAGAGCACGATGTCCGCCAAAGCCGAGAAGAAGCGGCGAGTGAGTGCTCGGTCCGTTCGCAGTGGCCGCAAGACAGAGCAAGCCGCAGACTCTTCTTTGTCAGCTCGAACGGAGGAGAACATCCGGCCTGCTGAATCGCAGTCCGAGTTACAGTCACAGCCACAGTCACAGCCACAGACATGGCCGGAGTCTCTCAGGGAGGAGCCAGGTGGATATAAAAAAATATATATACCCACATATATATGTATGTATGTATACTGGGACAGGGCCTGGAGACAATGTGTTTTTGGGTTTTTTGCTTTTGGCCCACACATGGGACTCTGTTCAGAGAGGGCTGGCAGGGTTTGGGGAACAATAAATGGTGTCATGGGATTAAAGTCTGGTCAGCTTTGAGTAAGGCAAGTGCCTTACTTGCTTACTGTCTTTCCTGCTCCTCTTCTTTTGGGCCTTAGCCAGCTGTGCTCAGGGCTTACTCCTGGTTCAGGTAAGCGAATTCTTGTAGCAGTGGTTGGGGATTTTACTTTTGTTTTTGTTTTTTTTTTTGGCTACACTCTATGACACTTAGGTGTTACTCCTGGCTATGGGCTCAGAAATCGCCCCTGGCTTGGGGGACCATATGGGACACTGGGGGATCAAATCTTGGTTGTCCTAGGTCATCATGTGCAAGGCAAATGCCCTACTGCTGGCACCATGGCTCCAGCCCCAGTGGTTGGAGATTATGTGCCGCCGTGCTGGGGAGCAAACTGGGTTTGCCATACTAGGCAAGTGCCTATTCTTTGCACCAAGCATAATTTTTTTTTTTTTCATGGTGTCAGAGATCAAACCTAAGATCTTACACATGAAAATGCACTTAGGGAGGATCTCAGGGTTCATGTTCATCTTTCTTCTGCGAGGAAGCAGAAGCTTTCAGCAGAATCGTATGCCTGCTTGCTGCCAGATTTCTCTTTGTATGTTTTCCTCTAGGCAAGTCCTAGGCTTTTTCTGTGTTAAAGATTTTTTTTCCCAAACACCTAGAGTTCACTAATCAGCCCTCTTTCTGTGAGTCTCCCTTTCCCTGTTTCAAGTGTTCTGGTCGCTCACTTCTGTTACGTGGTAGAGGGTTTGATCTCTTTCTTTTTCCCATTTTCACCCTGGGTGGCAAAACAAATACTGTTTTCCTCCCATTATGCCCATCACCATGGAGACTCAGCCTGCATTGCCACTCTGAAGCCTAAGCCCTGCTGATGCTTTTTCCCATCTGTTTCAGGCTCTGTATTTCTGTTTCTTTGCATTTTTTTAAGTACTGCGATTAATCCCAAGGCCTTATACTTGGGAAGCGTGTGCCTCATTATAGCAAGACCTGAGAGGTTCAGGTTTAGGGAACTTGGAAAAGAAGTCTGTCATCTAAATTTGGTGGTGGTGGTGGTGGTGCTCATAGTTTGATTTGATGTGTAGTCATCTAAATTGAGGGGGTTCAAAGTTACTTGATTTTTTTAATTTTATTTGCTCTGCTAAGGATTAAACACAGGGCTTTACACATGCAAGACTACCACCGAGTTGCAGCTCCAGCCCTGCATTCAGAGTTTAAAGAAACCGTGGCTTTGTTCGGAGATGTCTTCCTTGTTAGTAAATTAGTTTTTATGTTTTTTGGTTTTTGGGCCACACCTGGCTCTGTGCTCAGAAATCACTCCTGATGGGGTTGGAGAGATAGTGGTGGGTGTTTGTCTTGCACACAGCCAACCCTGACAGACTTTGGTTCAATTCCCGACATCCCATGTGGTCTCCTGAGCCTGCCAGAAGCGATTTCTGAGCTCAGAGCCAGTGATCTATATATCACTCCTGTTGGTTGCCCAGGGGATCATATGGAATGCTGGGGATTGAACCCGGATCTGTCCCAGGTCAGCAGTGTGCAAGGCAAATGCTCTACCACTGTGCCACTGTGCTATAGCTCCAGCTCCAGGTTGGAAGGGTTTTTTTTTTTTTTTTTTTTTTTTTTTTTGTGGTTTTTGGGTCACACCCGGCAGTGCTCAGGGGTTATTCCTGGCTCCATGCTCAGAAATTGCTCCTGGCAGGCACAGGGGACCATATGGGACATGGGGATTCGAACTGATGACCTGCATGAAAGGCAAATGCCTTACCTCCATGCTATCTCTCCGGCCCCAGGTTGGAAGGATTTTGAGAACTGTTGTTGATAATGGGCATGAAGAATGCTGTCCAGCATGGATATTGCTATGAGCTGTTTCTATCTATGTCTTTTATTTGTTTTATTTCGGTTTTTGGGTCACACCTGCGATGCTAAGTGGTTACTCCTGACAGTGCTTGCTATTTAAAGATGGCTCAAAACAGCATCCAATTTTTTGCTTTTATTTTGTTTTTGGGCCACATACAGCGATACTCAGGGGTTAAGTTCTGCTCTGCCTCAGGAATTACTCCTGGTAGTGCTTAGAGATATGGAGTTCCTAGGTTAGAAACGGGATTGGCCTTGGGTGCAAGGCAAACACCCTACCTACTCTACTATTGCTGTTGCCCCAATTGTACCCACTTTTTGTTTTGTTTTTTTTTGTTTTTTTTGGTTTTTGGGCCACACCCGGTGACGCTCAGGGGTTACTCCTGGCTATTCGCTCAGAAGTCGCTCCTGGCAGGCACGGGGGACCATATGGGGAACCGGGGGATCGAACCGCGGTCCGTCCTAGGTTAGCGCAGGCACCTTACCTCCAGTGCCACTGCCCGGCCCCTATTTGTACCCACTTTTGGTTTCGATTTGTTTTTTGGGACATACCTAATGATGCTCAGGGGCTACTCCTGGCAGTACTCGGCACCATGGGCTTCCATATGTACAGCATGCACTCAGTCCATTCAGTCATCTCTCCAGCCCTAGAATTCACATATTTATTTATAACTAAAATAGTTATATTTAGGGGCCAGAGAGATAGCACAGTAGCACAATGGCATTTGCCTTGCAAGCAGCTGATCCAGGACCTAAGGTGGTTGCTTCGAATCCTGGCATCTCATATGGTCCCCTGTGTTTACCAGGAGCTATTTCTGAGCAGATAGCCAGGAGTAATCCCTGAGCACCGCTGGGTATGGCCCCCAAACAAACAAACAAACAAAAAACAAACAAAAATAGTTATATTTAGAGAATTATGAAAGGGGGAAGAGAGAGAGATGAGAGGAGAGGGGAGAGAGAGAGGAAGAGAGAGAGAAGAGGGGAGGGAAGTAGAGAGAGAAAGAATTGAGTGGGGCCAGAGCAATGGCATAGCGGGTGTTTGCCTTGCATGTGGCTGATCCAGGATGGACCTAGCTTCGATCTTATTTGGTCCCCTGAACCAGGAGTGATTTCTGAGTGCATAGCCAGGAGTAACCCCTGAGCATCACCGGTGTGGCCCGCCCCCCTAAAAAAGAAGTAAAAAGAAATGATTAGAGTGTACAAGATAAACCCCTTAAACTCCTAGAATTTATATTTAATACTAAAAGTTGTGTGATTAAGCATGTGTCGGAGAGGACCTATGACATATAGGGCTCTATCTGTACTTGAGTGTTCAGGCATTAGAAACGGATCCTGCCCTTTTTTTCCTTACTGCATTTTCATGAAAGTGGTTTCAAGTGAACTGGCTTATAGAAGCCGGGTACTGACCTAGGGGAAAGGAGGAGTTCGGGCAGCGAGTTTCCCTTTGGAGAGCCCTTTGGAGTGGGAAGGGAGGGAACTTCTAACATAGAGCCCTGACCACCAGGCATCATGCTTCACAGACTCTGCTGCTCTAAGCTTTTATTGCTCTACTCAGCTGAAAGAGTCAGATTCTTTTTATTGTATGATAAGGAGTTTCCCAGCTGAAAGGGAACCTGGAGAGAGGTTCAGATTAGGCGCTGAGCTTCAGGGCAGCTCTGAAAGGAGCAGCAGTCCCTCATCTTCGGACTTGGAGAAGGTCTCACTTCCCGGAGACAGTGAGCCAGGGGGTTACTTGAGATGATCTGACTGTGTCCTCCTGACTGTGTCCCAACTGGACCATAAACCTGTGAGGAGCGATCCCTTGCTCAGAGTCAGGAGGAAGCACTGAGTGTGACCCCAGAAAAGAAAAGCAAAACAAAAGAAAGCATCCACAGTGACTGGGGGTGTCACTCAAGTTGTGGAGCAAAAACCTTGCATGGATGAGGCCCTGGGGTTCAATCCCTTGGCATACCAGTGTTACAGCACTCAAAAAACCAAAGTAAGGGTTGGAGAGGTGATCTGCTCTGCATGCTGGAGCCCCAGGTTCAAACCCCAGGGTCTCGTGGGTTTTGGAGCACCACATAGGGTCTTCTTCTGAGCAGAGCCAGGAATAGGCTCTGAATATTACTGGATATGGCCTCCAACATAAGAACAAAACTGGAGCTGAGTCATGGTACAGCGGATAGGGCATTCATTTTGCAAGTAGCTGATCAGGGTTTAACCCATGGTACCCTGTATTATTCTCCACGATCACCAGGCTTGATTGCTGGGTGCAGAGTTAGGAGTAAGCCCTGAGCACCACCCCCCAGGGTGTCAAAAGCTAAAACCAAAACCAAAAATTAAAGTAAAAGAAAAAATAGAGATCCCTTGCCCCTTCTACTGTGTGAGGTACAAAATATTGAGGCGTCTTCTATCAGAGGGCTTTTTTTTGGTTTTTGGGTCATACCCGTTTGATGCTCAGGGGTTCCTCCTGGCTCTACGCTCAGAAATCGTTCCTGGCAGGCTCTATGGGGGGACCATATGGGATGCCGGGATTTGAACCACCATCCTTCTGCATGCAAGGCTAATGCCTTACCTCCATGCTATCTCTCCAGCCCTACCAGAGGGCTTTCTCTTGGCTGTGCTGGCACCCAATCTTAGAATTCCACAATCCAGAACTATTGGAAATACATACAATGCTTTTGTCTCTCAGTGACGTAGTCTATGGTATTTTATTAGAACATATGAGTGAGACTAAGACCTGGCCTAAAACACTTATCGGTGAAAGTTTGTGGGCTGCAAGGAAACACCTTTGAGGTCTGCACGGATAGCCTTTGCTCCTAAGTGCCTCTCCGTTTCTCTTCAGTAAAGGTGCAGTACATGCTCAGAACCCCATATGTGTTACTTTAAAATTTCTGAGAACTCAGTTTTGCCCCGACAAAGTTTGGCATCCAAATTTATTTGGAATATTCACTCAGTGTGAATATTCACGTTTTACTGCGGAAATACTACAAATGTGAAAAGTTTGTCAGATGCTGTGCGAGTGGGAGGTGTTACACACTGTATTATAATCCTACACTCTTTGTTTGGGTTTGGGACCCACCCAGCTGTGCTCAGGGCTTACTCCAAGAAGGGCTTGGGACTCATATGTTGTCGCAAGGCAAACACCTTACCTGCTGTACTATCTAACCTTATGTTATAAATCTAAATTCTTTTTTGTTTTTGGGCCACACCTGGTGATGCTCAGGGGTTCCTCCTGGCTCTACGCTCAAATCACTCCTGGCAGGCTTGGGGGACCATATGGGATGTCGGGATTTGAATCACCATCCTTCTGCAAGCAAGGCAAATGCCCTACATCCATGCTATCTCTCCAGCTCCAGTAGTGATTTTTTTTTTTTTTTTTGGTTTTTGGGCCACACCCGGTGACGCTCAGGAGTTACTCCTGGCTATTCGCTCAGAAGTCGCTCCTGGCAGGCACAGGGGACCATATGGGGAACCGGGGGATCGACCGCGGTCAGTCCTAGGTTAGTGCAGGCACCTTACCTCCAGCGCCACCGCCCGGCCCCCCAGAAGTGATTTTTGAGCACAGAGCCAGGAGTCAACCTTAAGCACTGCTGGTTGTGGCCCCAAAATAAACAAAACAACGCTTAGGCCAAGTGAATTACTTTTCGAATGACCCCAATATTTACTGTGCCAGTGCAGGAGGGGGAAAAAAAAGGCAAAAAGCACAAAACATTTTTTCTTTATATATTATTTTTTATCTTCATTTTGTATTATTATTTTTTCTTATTCTTATTTACCTATCTAGTTTTTGTCGATTTCTTTGTTTTGGAGTGGATACGTATTGAAGTTGTTGTACCCATTTATGGTTATATGTTTTTTTTCTTCTTTTCGTTTCTTTCTTTATGTGCTCTGCCATATTTGTTAACTCAAGACCATGTCTTTTATTGTGGTGCCTATCATTATTGCTGGCATGCTCACTAGATATTTGACACTTCTTTTTGTACTGTTGGGGTGTTTCACCTTTTTCTCCTTCGCCTCTCAAACCTACGATGAGAGCCTCTAAAAGGATTCTGCCCATTTTTGGCATATTAGACTTTTACCCCAGTTTACTACTTTTCTCTTCTTCCAACAAAACCACATAACTTGAACTAGCCAGTCCTGCCTCCCAGTTACAGGGGGGAATAAGGGAGGCACCAAGACCAAGACTACTAGGTTGTAAGCTGGGTACAGCGGGGACCACATATACTATATGCCCTAGGGGGTGGGGAGGGAGGAGGATATGGGAGGTAGGACCAGCATGGAGGTGTGGGGAATCGGAGATGGGAACCCCCTTGATTTTATGTAAATATACCTATAATATTTCTGTCAACAATATGTAAGCCAATACAATTAAAATAAAAATTATATTTAAAAAAAACAATAGAAAACTACAGGAGCCTGAGTGATATGACAGCGGGTAGGGAGTTTGCCTTGCACACAACTAACCTGGGTTCAGTTCCTGCATCCCACATGATCCCCCAGTCCTGCCAGGAGTGATTTCTGAACGCAGAGTCAGGAGTAAGTCCTGAGCATTGCTGGGTGTGGCCAAAAACAAACAAAACTACAAGTGTCAGTAGTATTGTGAATTACCCATCTTGTAGAGGGCAGTAAGAGAGCTCAATTCCATCAATCTGAAGTTTGAATTATTGGGCTCTCCCCAGGCCCCTGCTTGGAATTGTTTAGGAAGTGAATGTCTTATGTCAATTTTTATTCTCCCTAGAGGACCTGTTGGATATATTGGAGGTACAGAAAGAAGATTTTCAAGAGTCTGCTATGGATGTAGTAAGTTTGCGTCATTCCTGAGACAATTATCCTCTAATAACTGGGGAATTCAAGCATTCATCACAGAATTAAGTACCGTCTGCCAATCCCTTTGCTTGCTCACAGCTGTTGGCCTTGCTGCCAGGGAACCAGTTGCCTGAGCAAAGGAAGGACAAGTCCTCCTTTCCTCCAGCCCTCCACAGGGAGAGGGCCTGAGTGATACTTGGTATCTCCATTGTCCCCTAACCTGTGTCAGTGGCATCCATTTATCATGGATATAAGAGAACATCTGAATAAATTGAATAGCTCTAGCTCAGGCTGGTTTGAGCATCTGAACAAGTTGAACCTGTCCTAAGTAGAGAATTTTTTTCTTTCTTTTTGTTTTTGGGCCAGACCTGGCAATGCTCAGGGCTGACTTCTAGCACTGTGCTCAGGAATTACTCCTGGTGGTTCTCAGGGGGCCAAAAGGGATACCAGGGATCGAATCCAAGTTGGCCATGTGCAAGGCAAATGCCCTACCTGTTGTATTATCACTCCAGCCCATTTTGATATGTCTTGGGTCAGAGAGATAGGTAGGATATTAGGATAGGTAGGTTAGGTAGGTAGGCTAGTTAGTGAGATTCTTCCCTAGCAGGTAACTATATATGTAACCCTGGTTCTAATCCTGAAACTGCAGATGGTCTTCTAAGCACCACCAGGTGTGATCCCTGAGCACTGCTCTGTGTGCCCTTCAAAAAGTTTAATAGGGGCCGGAGAGATAGCATAGAGGTAAGGCATTTGCCTTTCATGCAGAAGTTCATTGGTTCGAATCCCGGTGTCCCTGAGCATGCCAGGAGCGGTTTCTGAGCGTGGAGCCAGGAGTAACCCCTGAGCACTGCCAGGTGTGACCTCCCCCCCCCCCAAAAAAAAAAACCAAAAAACTAAACAAAAAAAATCACCCACTGTTATACTGGATAAAAATAGCTTTGTTTGGGCCCGAGAGATAGCACAGTGGCGTTTGCCTTGCAAACAGCCGATCTA
>PVKC010031548.1:0-14521 GCA_004027635.1 Crocidura indochinensis | reverse complement strand
AAAGAAAGAAAGAAAGAAAGAGAAAGAAGCATGGAGGAGAGACAAGAAGGAGAAATGAAAAAAGAAAGGTAAAAATAGAGAATGGAAGAAAGGAGAGACATCAAAGTTCTTTAGTCGTTCAGAAATGACTCCTGATAATCTAGGTAGGATGTATGGGATGCCAAGAATCATAAAGTTACTATTTCTGGATAGGATTCATTGATTTATTTGTTCTTCTCATATGTATTGATCTATAATTAACAACAAATTAAAATGGCATTGTATATTTAAGATACATAACATGTTTCAGCTAGTTGGTAGGTTCTGAGGTGAAATGAATTTTCTTGTTTATGATTTTGTTTTGTTTTGTCCCAAATTTACTTTTCTTTTCTTTTTTTTTTTCTTGGTTTTTGGGTCACACCTGGCAGTGCTCAGGGGTTACTCCTGGCTCCATGCTCAGAAATTGCTCCTGGCAGACACGGGGGACCATATGGGGCACCGGGATTCGAACCGATGACCTTTTGCATGAAAGGCAAACACCTTACCTCTATGCTATCTCCCGGGCCCCAACCGAATTTACTTTTCAAGCATCACCAGTTATTAAATAAAACAAAATGATAATTTAAAGACATCTTTAGTCACAAAATTGGGAAAGTAACTGCACTTTTTTGACAAAACATTTTCTTTTCAGAAGAGTCATTTGGTTTGAATGAATAAAAATAATGTTATTTGGGCAATGCTATTTGTAACAATTTTACAACATTATTTGTTGTTATTTGTACATCGCAAATCCAGGTTCAAATCTCAGCATCACATATGGTCCCTTTGAGTACAAAGCCAGAGTAGGTAGGCACAAAGCACTGCTGTGTGCCTCCCCCAAAAATGAATAACACAATTTGCTAGATATGATAAAGTTCACATTAAAGTGAAAAAAGTGGAAAATTTCTCTCACAGACTCCTTAAAATTTTGGGTTTTATTATATATATTTTTAGCATGTATGGATTTGGGGGCATCTAACAAGGCGTCATTCATGGCAATACTAGGTGAACTAATATGGTCAAAGGATTGAACACTGAGCTGTGAGCAAGGCAAGTACCCTACCTGCTGTCCTATAGTTTAGCTCAATGTACTGCTTTTAGAATAGGAGCATTTAAGCTCCAGACTTTGGGACTCTGCACTCTCAGATCTTGTCATACTATGTACCCTGGCAATCAAAAGTCAGATATCTCACATCAGAATCACTGCATCACTAGAAAGATTAAAGTTTTGTCATTTAACTTTAATGAAACAAGAGATAAAAGTTTTAGATCTATGATATCAGTTTGGGTCCAATGAGACTTTTCTGTGTTTTCCTCCTTTTCATAAATAATTTGAGGGTATTAATATATAGCATGCATGATTTCTGTTCTGTGCAACATCATGTATGATGAAATGAGTGATATATGTCTGAGCTGTTTTAGTTCATCATCTACTGGGCTCCCACCAAGAAAAAAATTTGCTTTGGTATTGAAAATATTCATTTATGATCACATCAAATGTTATGTACTGTGACATGGTAATTGCTCCAGTTAATTAAAAGGTGCAATCATTTGTTTAGAAGGACACTGATACTCTTATAGAACAAAAGCAAGAATAAATAAAACATGACTGTGTGACAGATATCCTACTTAAATCAAAACAAAGAAGAACCCTATTAACCATCCTGAAAATGCTATAACATTGATCATTAAATAAAATCAAGTTGAGACACCAACTGGACTTCACACCAGTGGTCCAAAGTCTTCACTTAGGGCTATCAGAGAAATTAGCTGCTGGGTAGATCTCTTGTTTTCTGCTCACAAATACTTATTGGGAAACCAAAGAAAAAACAATACCCACAAATTAGAAAACATTAACCCCTAACTCTCTCTTAGTGATTTGATCTTCACCTCTTTTTCTCTCTTTTTACTAATAATTGGATATAATGCTTACATTTTGTAACATGAACTTTTCCAAATAATTGCATTATAAGTACAAAAATACAAATATCTATATATTTGTGTTATATAAAAATAAATTATATAAATATGCTTATAGAACACATTTTTGAATTAATGTATAAATATATATGTTTATATTATATTTGTTTCAGTTGCAAAGTAAAACCTGTTTAATTAACAGTAGATGTCAACACTTTATAAGAGCTGAAATTTATAAAAAAAATATTAGGATGTTAGAATATGAATAGCAGCAAGGTGTTCCTGAAATAGAGAAGTTTACACATGGAATCTCATAGCTAGTGATTATTAAGCTAGAAGTATAAGCTTGTGAACCAACCAGAGATGAAGGTACATAGCAAGACAAAGAGGTTGTAAGAAGGCACAAACATATTCATTATGGAGGAAACTTTAGGAACTCACAAATTCAACTGGAAAATGAAAGAGTGAGGTGAAGAATATTTTTTAATCACAAATGACTTTTTCCTTGAAGCCACTAACATTTTGAAGTAAATGTGATAATTTATGAAAATGATAATGTAGAATGAATTATAAGAGCTAGGACATCATAAAGGGGAAAGATACTTATATTTGATTTCCAAACCATCTTGCACAGTTTTCAATGTATGTGTCACAGTATCTAATACATATGTATTTAATACTATTTCATAGAAAGATTCAGTCCTGTAGCATTAAGTATCAATCACTCAGAACTACTAAGTCATCACTCAGTTATCAAATTCAACTAAAAGAGTAGTTCTAGAGTAGTTGATGGGGTATGAAGGAAAAGGTATGAGCCAATAAAAACCTAGTAGTAGAGTAAAAAGAAGATGCAAGGGATAGTGAAATAAGAGGTAAAAAACACCCGAGACACATGTTTTAGAACCAATAAGTTTTCTAGAGCTAACTATTCCAATTCAAAAGTTAAATTCTTACAACTTGAAATACAATAATTGTGTATTAGTTTTGCTAGTCCTTGCTATTTACTACAAATACATTAATATTCACCATGTATCAGATAATGTTCTAGATCCTACATGTACAGCCTCAGTCACAGAATTTCTAAGCCAACAAGTAAAGACAAAAAAATCCTAGAAAAATTACTAAACTGTGTAACGACAGTCTAATTTTCAAAAGCATGACATTTGGAATCAAGTCTGCTAGCTTTTTTATTTAACCACTTGACTGTAGCTATGTGACCTCGGGTTAGTTACATAATTTCTATCTTTATGTCCTTACCTGTAAAATGAGGTTATAGAAATTATCTACCTTGGCAGGAGAGAATTCTACCACTGAACCACCAATGTCCCTTTGAAATGATCAACCTTGGCCAGGAATGATAGCATGTAGGGCATTTGTATTGCACCTGGCTGACCTGGGTTTGATACCTTGTATTCTATCTGGGCTCCTAAGCTTGCCAGAAGTAAATTCTGAGCTTAAAACCAGGAGTAACCCCTGAGCACTTCTGGGTGTGGCCCAAATAGCAAAAATAAAAATATATAAAAAGTAAAGAAATGATCTATCTCATTAGGTTATGTAGAATATTAAATGTAAACTAGGTATTAGAGGAATGTTTGTATCTTAGAAGAGAGCAAAAATCAAATTGCATTATCTACATCAACATTATTTTCCTATAACAAAATAATATGCTCTCTTCTGCTATGAGAAAATAGTGAAAGGGATGAGAATGAAATAATTTCAAGGTAGAAAATAAAATTAGAAAAACAGGTCAGAGAGATAGCACAGCAGTAGGAGTTTGCCTTGCAAGCAGACCCAGGACCGATGGTGGTTCGAATTCCAGCATCCCATATGGTCCCCTGTGCCTACCCTGAGCACAGTGCAAGAAGTACCCCCTGATCGTTGCCATGTGTGACCCAAAAACAAAAAATGAAAAATATTATTATTTTTTTTTTTGGTTTTTGGGTCACACCCGGCAGTGCTCAGGGGTTACTCCTGGCTCCATGTTCAGAAATTGCTCCTGGCAGGCACGGGGGACCATATGGGGCACCGGGATTCGAACCAATGACCTTTTGCATGAAAGGCAAACGCCTTACCTCCATGCTATTTCCCGGGCCCCGAAAAATATTATTTAAGAAAAATATACATACAAGTATTATTCATATAATTGATGACAAGTTTGCAAAAAACTGAAAAGAAAGAACATAGTCATATGAGTTTTGGCAGGAAACATCCCAGAGTCAAAACTCAACACACAACTGAAAGGCGACATTCACTGGGTGAAAACTAGTATGACTTGATGGACTTAAGGACAATAATTTAATGTTTTTACTAGAAATATGTGAGTGGTACAGAGATGTATAACCCAGGATGGTAGGAGATGAAATTAGACACATTAGAAAAAACTTATTTATTTGTAAACTTTTAGGTCTCAAAAAGATTTATATTTTTTCCTAAGTTTGAAAGGTTACATAAAAAGCAGCACAATTTAGATAGCTTTCCTAAAGTTGTAAAAGTTCATGGAAAATAGATTCTAAGCCTATGGCACTTAAGCAGATGTTCTATTGAACACGTTTTCACTTTTCAAGCATATGACAGAGCATTAATATTATTATTATTCATTTAACAACATGAAATTTATAAACACATTATCAAAATCATTTGATGCCCTGATTATAAGTTCAAGAAAGTCTTTCTTGGGATCTTTGATTCTGTCAGATGTTCACTGCATGTTCTCATGACAGTAAGGGACAGCTTTGTTGTCTTCTCTATAGTACCAATCAGTCTATATTTTTCATTGATTACTGGCATCATGTTAGGGCAAGATAGGGATTATCAGTGTACTCTTTCTTTTATTTTTTTCTTTTTTTTTTTGGCCCAATTCTGGCACTTTTGGGGGCTTATTACTGGCTCTGCATTCAGGTACCATTCTTTGCAGAGCAGAGCTGGAACAAAGTAGATCATACTATATACTAGAAATAAATCCATGCAATGCAAGAGCTTTACATACTGTATTATAGTGTATTTAGTATTCTATAAGAATTATTTATTGAATGAATAAAATTACAGTGGAAGGGAAAAATGAGCACTGTTTAAATATTGGAATAAATAAATAGATAATTAGATTGGTCAATCAATGTATGTGAGGTTGATTTACCATAACAACAAAGTTACTACCTGCGGTTTTATGGATTTAATTTTGTTTTAAATTATTGCATTTATTTTTCAAATTATCAGCAGTAAAATCACCAATAATTTTTTTTAGTGGAAATTTTATGGAGCAGTGATTTTCTCAGTTTGCCACTCTATATTCTACAGAAAAGGAACAAAGAACAGTCTGTTAATGTAAGACAAACTGACTTACTGTCTGAGTCATATTGACAAACTTATAACAATTATTTCTTTAAGACTAGGGAGGACACTATTAATTTTTATCTGATGGTTTTATTTATGGAACCATTTAATGCCATTATTTCACTATCACACTATCTACAAACTCATCAATATGTATATAAATTAATAAGTACGATTTTTATGCCAATCATACTTTGAAAAATATTTCTGAAAAAAATTGGTATTTTATAAAGCAAATAAAACTTTCCCAAATGCCTTAATGCACCCAGTTTAATGCCATAGTATATTATTTTCAACTAATTATGTTATTTTGAATTATTTCTAATAGTTGGCAAAATTCAACTAATTAAGAACATAATGGATATCTACAACAGTACAAATGACATAAAATATATTAATATAACTTTAATAATATTGGCAATATCATTGACTCATATATGAACAAAACTTTCCAACTTATAAAGAACATGTATATATTGCCTCATTGCTCATTCAGTAGCTAATTATCATTTAAATAAATACACAACCACAGTTAGGATCATTTTTGCAGATATCTCCTTTTCAGTGACCTTGATAAAAGCTGACTCTGGAAATTTATAAAATACATCTCCCATTAAAACTTGGCATTGTTTGAAGTACTATCAGATGATGCTGAGCTCAGGAAGGGGACCAGTTCTTATACTTTCTGTCTTTATCAAATATCAATGTAGCCATTCATTTTGGAACTAGAACTAGTAATATGCTTCTTTTGTCTTAAGTATAAGGACTAATTTCCATGCCTTAATTTTCTTTTTTTCTGTGTGCCAGAATCTAAGTAAACATTAGTAATTCAAATTTTTTTAAGTTTACTACCTCTAAAATCAAGCTTAGAGGGAACTCAAAATAATGCTGAAGCAATAACTTTTATTTAGGCAGTGTGGAAAGTAACTATCATCATCTGTATAGAAACAAAGACTTGACTATTATCGTACTATAGCATGCTAATGATTGCTTGAAGAGATGAAAAGACCATGACAACAAATGTGAAGTTCTGACAGATTCAAAATAGGATCTGATAGATTCAAAATAAGACAGATTCAGCTCCAATATATTTAAATAGGACAGATTCAAATCAAACCTCTATGATTTATTTTCATATTATTGCAGAAAACAATATTATTTCTTTCTTGGTGCTTTGCTGTACACCAAGAAACTAGCTTCATTCATATTATAGAAAAACTTATTTAATCCTAAAAGCAACCCAAAAGATGTAACCAATCATCCCTTGAATATCATATCTATTTATATAAAGTAACATATAAATAAAATCATATAAATCAAATTATTCAAGATTATACAACTGAAATAGCAGAGCAAAACAGCAGCAGATATGTGAAATAATGCAAATTCTTTGACATTATCCTTTTTGCCTGCCATTCCATGAGAAACAGTGACAGCATATGGCTTATGTGGACAGACTGGGATACAAAAGTATATGATAACAAGTAGGAAAAATAAATTTAAACACAGATGTATCTGACTCCAAATTATATGTTCCTTTTGCTGAAATAAATTAATTAATTAAATAACCACCCTAAACATAAATTAAATGCACTACATTTACCTTTTCAAACATATATATAAACAAATACTTCAGAGTAAGTTATACTTTATAGCAAATAATCTTTTGTTTTGTTTTGTTTTGGGGCCATACCAGCGGTACTCAGGGCTTTATCTTGCTCCATGCTCAGGAATCATTCCCTAGAGGTCCCAATGAAAAATGAGTCCTATGTAGTGATAGGCTCCATAAGGAAATATGGAGTTTGAAGATTATATGTAAGACAAGAACTATAATTCCTATACTATGACTGGCTTATTATGTAAATAATCTTTAAAAATGTACTATTTTTCGCAAAGTGTAATGTCTTCTAGTCTACAAGTTTTTGACTAAAACATCTTGAAGAGCACCACATATATTTATCTATAGTAGTAAATGTGTTAATGCTTGAAATTTTTGTCATGGGCTATTTATCACCTTATTGAAGAGACTAGATCTATCTTGGCAGTGTGCAATAACTGTTCTTTGTTTTTCACATCAGTACAGCATATGTGTAAACTAAAAGCCCCATGACTTCCTGAACTTATTTGAAATTAAGTGAAAATACCCCATCCCATTTAGTTTTCCCTCTCTTCTCTATTTTTGTTTTCCTGTTCCTCTTTCACTCTAATAAAATCCTAAACCATTTGAAATAAAATCTCAAATCTTGCAAATAACTCTTACAAAGTTATCTTCATGCTTTTCATGATTAACTGGCACTGTATGTCTCTTCCTTTAAGAAACACCAAGTATATCACTGAATATTACTGTGTACCATTTGGTTCAACAATTGACTTATTTGGTCTGGTTGGTCAGTATTCTTGAAAGTGACCCTGGTATACAAAGTCTTCATAAATCTACCGGTTATTACTTTTTGACTCCACTCAAAAAATTCTAGAATTTTCTATAGTAAAACAAAAGATGGAATGTTCATTTTCAGGACTGTCTAGACATTTTATTTTTCCTAAACCAGCGAGAATATAGAAGCTGAGTTACTTAGGAACAGCTTCCAGACTTGCAAAAACAGACTCACAGCTAATTCAAACAGGTCAGATGCTAAACCCAAGAGCTTCTATTCACAGGATACAAGAGACTGACGTACCAGGTGCACAGACTAAAGGCAGAGTTAAGGAACATGCCCAAATAAAGGGATACTTGGCCAACATAAAGGGGTCAGAGGTCATTCCAAGGAGTACTGATTTGGGTCAGCAGGATACTGAGACCACATGCTCAAGCTTTTAGGCAGAGCTACTAGACATGCCCAAATTAAGGATTCATGTCCTAACAACACAGATCAGAGGCCACAATCATGTGTATCACCTCCCAAGTAGGGGGATTTTTACATGGTCACAATTTTCTCATGCATATTTGCTCCCCTGAGACCTCCTTGGCAGTGGGGAAGACTTATAGTGTCATAGGAAAGAAGCACCTTGAAAATACAAGAACCATGGCAGGGCAGCACAAAACTACACTTTGTGAAGATTTTAATCCTACAGATCTAATGCCCCTTTATAAACACTCTGAAATAGAGTCCAGAGTGGAAATGCTTACAATGTTCAACAAGCTCAAGTATATAAGTATATATACAAGAATATACTTATATATATATACATATATATAACACACATACACACACACACACACACACACATATATATATATATACATATATATACATATATATATATATATATATATATATATACATAAACAGTGGAATATACTGCCAATGAAATACAGGAGAGAAGAAATCAGAAAATTACAAATTGAAATTTCATAATTGAAAAAAACTTTTTATGCGATTAAATATTAATTGAAAGACCACAACGGCATAGTAACAAATAATGACCAAATCCATGAATTTGTAGCTTAAATAAAGAACATAAAAATCACTGGGATTCTATACAATCAAGAAGAAAACTGCTAGGAAGAAGTAAGAGTAAAATAAAAGAAGTAGATTAGCAAACAAACAAAATATATATATTATTATATCAATATATGTAGAGAAAGCATTTGATAAGATCCAGTACCAATTTATAATATAAGTTCTTAATAAATTGGAAATTAAAGGAACATTCTTTAATATATTCAAAGTCATTTACTGCAAGCCCACAGAAAATATAATATTCAATGGAGAACTTAAAGCTGTTTCTCTAAGTTCATGGACAAGACAAGATTTTCCAGTTTCATCATATTCAGTGTATTAATAGAAGTACTTGTCATAGAATTAAGCAAGAAAAATAAATCAAGGGATCAAACAGAAAGAGAACAAGTCAAGTTCTAACTATTTTATTTATTTATTCATTTATTCATTTATTTATTTATTTTTTGCCAAACCTTGTGGCATCTACAGATTACTCTTGATAGGCCCAGTGTACTATTGGAATACTAGGGATTAAACTTGAGTCAGCTGCATGCAAGGCAAAATCCTTCGCTGCTCTCCTATCATTTTGGCCTTAAGCTCTTGCTATTTGAGGATGAGATAATATATTTACAAGATCCTAAAGATTATACAAAAATTCTCCTAGATACAATAGTTTGTACAGTAAAGTTACAGTTTAAAAATCAACATGCAGGGGCCGGAAAGATAGCATGGAGGTAGAACGTTTGGCTTGCATGCAGCAGGACAGTGGTTCGAATCCCGGAATCCCAGCATCCAATATGGTCCAAGCCTGCCAGAGCGATTTCTGAGTGTAGAGCCAGGAGGAACCACTGAGCGCTGCCGGGTGTGACCCAAAACAAACAAACAAACAAAAAACAAACAAAAAACCAGCATGCAAAAATCCAGTTCTGCACTCGAAATCCAATTTGCTGTTGGATATTGCCTATTCCCTTGGTTTGTTTCCACATTCGAGAAGAATTATCTGATATCTTTTACTTCCCAGTCTATAATTTAATTTATAATAATTTTGGAGAGGGGAGTTTTGCCTCCTTCATGAAAAAAGTGTAAACTATTATAGGGAAAAAGAAACTTCTTATTTAAAAATGTATTTCCTCTTCTGCATATTTTAGTTGCTTACTGTGCATAAACCATTTTGTGAACATTACATTAATAGCTTTAAACATCTTAGATGCCAGTTACCTACCTAAGAGTGACATAGGGTAGGCATTTTTTCATCTTTATTTATACTTAAAATCTTTATGAAACCTAAGTCTGAAATTCTATTTATTTTTAAAAGACTAAGTAATGTAATTGCATCTTTATTACCCACTGATTCTGAAAAAGTTTCATCTATTTGAAACAAAGAAAAGAGCAAAGTAATACAAGAAGATTTAGGCTGAGACAGCCAAGCAATTTAAGCCTTGCTTTAAGTTCTGCCACACTAGTGGTTAATTGTATGCTTTTGCAATGCTCAATCCACATAGAATCCTTAGAAGAATTGAATGAGAGCAATGTCCCTAAACCAAAATTTGTCAGACTGCAAGGAAACTAAATAAATCCCCCTGGTTGGATGATTATGATAAAAACAATTATTGTTTACTTTTAAGATATCATTTATAAGATACATAGAATATTGATTATTAATTATTTACATTTAAACTTATATTGCAAAATAGTACATTAAATGGTATTTAAAATAATTAAATTTATCAAATAGAATTTTTAAATTTCAGAAGTTTTGACATTTGTAAACAAATTGAAAATTTGAAAATAATAGTATCATGATTTCTGATTATCAACAATTATGTTAGCTATATATGCAGATTTGAATTATACATAATAAAACAGACTTAAATTACATTTCACTGAAAACCTCATTTGTGGGTGAGCAATGTAGTGAGTGGCAAATTTAAGAATCTGTAATTATCTGATATCACATGAAAATTATATTTAAGAATCAGCCCAAGTATGTAAATTACCTTTCAGTGTTTATTTGCCTTAAAATACAAAATTATGAAACTCTAAAATTATAGCCTTAGTTTTTCAAAGCTATTCTAGCATTGCTCCAATCTGTGGTTATTCAGAAATATTAGAGGCAAGGAGACTAAAATTACCCAGCTGCTACTGGACAAACCACACTTTATCCTTCTAATCTAAAGCTATTAGGTTTAATAGGACTATATTTTTCTCAACAAACATTAGCATTGAAATTAAAGGATTATTACAGTTGGTAAGGAATGTGCCTTGTGTAAAGACAACCTTTTCATATGGCTCCTTTGAGCACTGCCAGGTATAAACATAACTGCAGAGCCAGAAGTAACTGTTAATCATCACCATTTATGACCCCCTTAAAAGTTCTATTATCACGACATATTGAAAATATGTATAATACATAAAACATACATTATAATGTTCATCTTTCATTGACTTCATCAAAGTACAGTTAATTCATATTGTTACTGTCATTTATCTACGGAACCTAGACCATTTGTTTGCATCTAGCTTCTAAATTAGTACTTTTGATAGTACCTAAAGATTCATATTTATTTACCAAATTCTATTGACACTTACTAAATAAGAAGTGATTTTAAAAACATAACAAAAGACAGAGTCAAACAATTACTGCATATTTGAATATACCTTGGCTAGTGATTAGATTCTAGTTGGTTGGGAGCTAAACAAAGAATGTCGGGGATTAGATAGGATGCGATACACAGACAGACAAAGTAAGAAAGGAAAGTACAGATCATTGAACTTTATTTTTTTTTTATTTTTTTATTTTTTTTGGTTTTTGGGCCACACCCAGTGACGCTCAGGGGTTACTCCTGGTTATGCACTCAGAAGTCGCTGCTGGCTTGGGGAACCATATGGGAAACCGGGGGATTGTACCGCGGTCCGTTCTAGGCTAGCGCAGGCAAGGCAGGCACCTTACCTCCAGCGCCACCGCCTGGCCCCCAACATTGAACTTTTTTTAAAAATATTTTTATTTTCAAAATAAATGTATCAACTGAGAGGGAGACATGTTATTTATAAAAAAAAAAAAAACACAAAATTATATAAAAAGCAGTGTTCCAATTCTTGCTCTTGACAATTTGGATAGTCTCAACAATGTTCTTAGATTTCTCTCAGCTTTGCTCTTTCCAAGTAAGAGGAAAGGAAAAATATTTTAAAATATCTATAAACATGCTTATTAGGAAAAAAAGAAAACAAATAAATATAAAATTGGGGTTGGATCAGTGGCGAAAGTGGTAAGGTGTCTGCCTTGCCCATACTAGCCTAGGACAGACGTTGGTTAGATCCCTCAGCATCCCATATGGTCCCCCAAGACAGGAGCAATTTCTGAGCACATACCCAGGAGTAACCCCTAGCATCACCGGGTGTGCCTCCCCCCAAAAAAAAACAAACATAAAATTAATGAATGGATGATAAGGCAAAATGTTGCTTGTCCAATATTACCAGGAGGTAAATAATAGTTGAATCACACACACTATACATACATAAAACACTTGATTTTAGCTATTAGGTAATAGAACTTATCTATTTGTTTATAATCCTCAAAACCCAGTAAGCTCAAAAAAGCACTTATAAAGCACTCTCTTTCTCTGAAATCTAAATAAAATATATATAATTTTCATTAATTTTTCATAAATAAAAATAGAAATAAACCTTTAGTTCTATTTTTACAGTACACATTTAAAATTGAAACAAGTATAGTAAACAAGCATAGTAAAACAGCAAAAGTTCTGTTGAGCTTCTTAATGCTTTTGACAAACACATTAGTCCCATATTCTTGTTTCAGTCCCATATTCTTGTTTTATGTTAAATAAAATTTCAAGTATGTTCTTCCTTATAAAATTATGTTTCCTTATAAAATTTTTTTTATTTTTGTTATCTGTAGACCACCACTTCTTAAAATCTATCCGGAAATCATCAATTACCTAAATGTCAACACATTTAGGTAATATTCAAGTAGCTTTTTCCTAAATCATTTTACACCTTTGATTATATTTGATTCAATGCCATTGAAATATAGACTCTTTAAAATAATTGTTGACTATTTTGCCTCTTTTCTTCTTTCTTTTTTCCTTCCTTCTTCCTTTCTTCTTTTTTCTTCCTTTCTTCTTTCCTTCCTTCTTCCTTGCCTTTCTTCCTTCCTTTCTTCCTCTTTTTATCTCTTCTTTCTTTCCTTCTTCCTTAGTTCCTTTTTCTTTCTTCCTTTTCTTTTTTCCTCTTCTTTCTTTTCCTCTCTTCTTTCTTTCTTCTCTTTCTATTTTTTCTTTCTTTCCTTCCTTCCTTTCTTCCTTCCTTCCTTTCTTTCATTCTTTCTTCATTCTTTTCTTCCTTTCTTTCTTTCATCTTTTTCTTTCATGTGTGATGCCATAAATAGAGCCGATCCATCCCGTGTCGGCCACAGCAAGGTAAGCACCTTACCACTGTGCTATCGTTTCGGCCCCTGAAAATACCTTCAACTTTTTATCAGAAATTTCTCCTGCTACTTAGTCAAACATAAGCCCCAAAACTAATTTTAACATAAAAGTAAATCAAAGCCTTTCCCAGAAGCCCAGGGGCTTATAAGCCAAAGATTATTTCTTCTCCCAGTTTCCCACATTAAACACTATCAATTTTGGATAGAACAGTCTGTCTTGTATATCCTCTATTTTAATTGCATAACTCATGTCATTCATGAATACTATCTGCTATTTACAATTTTCTGTCTTTAAATTATGTATTATTCATTCATTGTAAATTACTATTACAAATTTCTATTATTGGTGAATTGGTATTCAATCTTAGACATCCAAAGCAAAAGTTGCTTCCTACTATCTCTGAGTCTACTCAGACAAAAGAATTATTTTCAAGTGACTTATTGAATATCTTCCTTTATTCCATTACATTTTTCACAATAGGTTATTGTTAACCATTTTTATGTGCAATTCTCCATGAGGTGATGAATTATTTGGGGGGGATGGGAATCACTCAGATTTTTTGGTTTTGGGGCCACACCTAGTGATGCTCAGGGATTACTCTTGGCTATGCACTCATAAATTGCTCCTGGCTTGGGAAATAATATGGGACACTGGGATATCAAACCATGGTCCATCCTAGGTCAACTGCATGCAAGGCAAACAGCCCTTCCACCGCTCTGGCCCCAATTACTGTGCAATCTTAATGTAATTCTTGTTCAGGAATAATTGCCAACTCAAAAAAAATTAAACCACTTTTCATTTAAATAAATTTGAAAATTTTGTCATGCTCTTTGATATTTCCTTTTATCCATCAAAATTTATTCCATAATTTTAGGAAGTACAATAAAAATGAAGGGTTTTGACATGTTAATTCTATTATTGTTTATACCATGTCTATTTTGGAAACAAAAAAAAGTGCACTCTTTGATGCTTAGTTCTCTTCCCTTTTAAATTTTCTACCATGGATTAAAGATAACAAATCAACATTTGACTATTTATTACCCATTTTATTCTTTTAAAAGTAAAAGGAGATTAAGAATAGATATATTACTATGTCAACACATTCTATATATAAAGGAAACAGAATAATAAGAATAATGTGGGGCCGGAGTGGTGGCACTACCCATAAGGCTTCTTTCTGTCTTGCACCCGCTAGCTTAGGATAGATCTCACTTTGATCCCCAGTGTCCCATATGGTCCCTCAAGCCAGGAGCGATTTCTGAGCGCATAGTTGAGGAGTAACCCCTGAGTATCATGGGTGTGGCCAAAAAACAAACAAAAAAAAGAATAATGTTAAGAAAATCATTATATATATACACACATATATAC
>PVKC010031547.1:0-14521 GCA_004027635.1 Crocidura indochinensis | reverse complement strand
GCCTTACCTCCATGCTATCTCCCGGGCCCCTTATTTAAATATTTTTAAAACATCTTTTGATTTATTATTATTAGTTTGGGGTTACATCTAGGAATGCATAGGACTTATTCCTGGCTCTGTTCAAGGATTACTCCTGATTGCACAGGGGGATTCAGACTGACTGCAGGTAAATTAAGTGTCTTAACTCCTGTACTATCTCTGGCCCTAAAATATTCCATTTTAAAAGTCATCAGACCCAGGTTTCTGGCTCAAGTTAGATTTGCATGAAGCCACGTTAAACCAGAGACAATCAATTTATGGCTAAACTCCAGTGTCAGCCTGTACAGAATTCCTTTTTGGTACCACTTAGCCTAAAAGGAGATTAATCCAAGGATTTCTATCCTATCATAACCTTGATAAATTATGTAAGAGAAAAACTTAAGTCCTTGAAAATTATGTCACCCATGACATTTCTTCCTTTTTGCTTTTAACTGCTAGGAAGCTTAAACAAATTTAATGCCCAATTACAGTAACAATTAGCTCAGGGTTTTGGCATAATTATTTTCCCTTCCTGTATGGTTTTATTTTCTCCTTTTCTTTTTCAACCAACTTATTGTACATGTGTATTTTATTGTAAACTGTCTCAAGTGTATTTTGAAAGTTGGATGTTAATTATAAGTCTTAGCAAAGTAAATGGGAATATACATGATCTTGGTGGTAAGAACCCATGATTGGACGCTAAAATTTACCTTCTGATCAGTAAATAGTAGAAAGGAGACATGTAGAGTGTAGACACAGTGGTCCTCAAACTACGGCCCGTGGGCCACATATTGTATTTGTTTCTATTTTGTTTCTTCACATCAAAATAAGATGTATGCAGTGTGCATAGGAATTTGTTCATAATTTTTGTTTTTACTATAGTCTGGCCTTCCAATGGTCTGAGGGACAGTGAACTGGGCCCCTGTTTAAAAAGTTTGAGGACCCCTGGTCACTGTAGAGCATGAAAATTTCTCTGAGAGCTCATATTTGTTGGAAAAATATTTTGACTGAATATGGACTTGTTTGAATGAAATATTCATCTTTAAAATGTATTTTATTTACCTATTTTTTGTTTGGGGGGTCATACTTGGACATGTTAGGGTTTACTCTTGGCTCTACACTCAGGGATAACCTATTGGCAGTTCATGAGAGCCTTATGGGGTTTTAGGGATCCAAACCAGGTCTGCTGCATACAAGGCAGTGCCTTACTATCTCTCTAGCCACAAGATTACTCATTAAAGTACATGCTACAATACTATTACATTCTACTAAGTTTCGTCTCCTGTTTCAGACTTCATTCCAAACATTCTGAGGCATATATTACTATTTCTAACTGATAAATGAAGAAATCAAGGTTTTAATAGATAACTGATCCACAGTTTCCCACCTAATAAGTGAGATGTCTGTGGTCAAAAGCTTGATCTGTTTTACTTATTGTAAGTAATTCTGATTCCTAGTCTACTTCAGCAAATGCAGTTGATTTTATTTTCAGGTGAATGGATGTTAAAATAGTGAATAGGATAAAGCTACAATTGGCCAAGATACAAATCCAAAGGCTGGACAAGAGATTTCAGTGGAGTAATGAAATTAAGTGTCCTAAGCAGAGTTGATTGCTGGCGCTGGGCTCACTCAGTGAAAGGAAACACTTGAAGTGGAAGTTTCTCACTTGGGACAGTTTGAAAACATGCTTATGACCCTGGGATTTGCTTCTATAAAGCCATAAGCCCTTGGAGGGAGTAGAATGTCCTCACAGTTCAGCAATCATTAACCTGGATGCTTCCCCTTAAAACTATAGCTGGAAAGGGGCACAGGCCAGCACTGAGTTATGAGCCAGAAACTGTAAATTCTCTGCAATAGAGTAACGAAAAAGGTCCTTGCTCTCAAACTGAATACCCAGATTCCAATATTAAGAAAAACAGTCAATGAAATGAACATGTATAAGATAAATTTTATTCAAAAGAATTAATAGAATAACCTGTCATTCTTTAAATATATTCAAATACTCAGAGAGGAATTATCTTTTCAAATGGAAGTTGTGAAATAAAGCAGGCACAACTGAAATAACAATTGGTAAAATAAGGAGCAAAATGATACTAGCGGGGCTAAGTCATTTTCCTTGTACTCAACCAACACAGTTCAATCCCAGGCACAACATACTGTGTCCAAGCACCTCCCAGCAGAAACCCTGGACACAAAGTCAGGAGTAAGACATAGAGCAGCTGGTTTGTGTCCTCCTCACTGCAAAGAATAAGTAGATAATGAAATGTACCAGCAGAAAAGTGAAATTCTATACAGGACAGATGAAGAAGGGATGGGAAGTGAACAAATATGAAGGTTGCAGTAAAGCTCTCATCTAATATATAAGTCCTGAATCAGAGTTAGAGACACAGAAGATCAATTGAAAATATCTACATTAGTTATTGAAAATTTAGAAAAATAAAACTGATTGGACTGTGAAGAAGTAATATTGGAAAAGCTGTTAATGGAGAAGGATACTTTAAATACTATGTCAAATAAACAAAAAAAATATGCATAGCTGCAGATTGAAACTGTAATACCCAAAGAAAAAAAAGAACAATACTGAATGTTACCAATAAACAAAGGTTTACTTAAAATAAAATGGGAATAGAAGATATACTACAGATATTAAGGTGTTTGCCTTACATCTTGCCAGCCCCTAGCTCTAGTCCCAACATTGCATGTAATCATGCCCACCTTCAGGAATAACCCTGAGTGCAGAGCCAGGAATAGCTATGGAACACCATTGTATGGACCCAAAACAAACACACACAATAAATAAAAATAAATCGCAAAGGCAATTGGTACTTATTGAGCAATAAATATCTGTATAAACTAGCATTTAGTCACTTGTTAAAAATGAAAAGGATTTATTTAATCAATCTGGATCTTCATAAAAACATACCACTAAAGGATATGTTATAACAGAGAGAAAACTGACTCTTAGAGTAGGATTGTAGAAAACTATGGTAGGCATAAAGATAAACTTATTAAAATTGACTTCAAATTATGGTAGAAATAGTTAAAACCTAATGTTTAAAATAAAGTTTGAATTAAAATAAGAATTAGAAGATAATAAGTGTTCATTACCTGATAAAATTGTGTGAAACCTGTTAATTCAAGAGGAATATTGAAAATCCTTAGCATCAGAAATATTTATGATTAAATGTATCAAAGCTTTGAGATAATCACAAAAAAGTGAACTTCAACTTCCAAGCCAAAAAAAATATATATAGCTTCATATGTATATAGCTTTATATACACACAATATAGAAAACTTTACCAGCTTAATAGAAATTGGGAAAAGAGAAAAATGAAGAAGCAAAATAATAATTTAAAGACCCTAAAATGGAAAAAGTAAGTTAAATGAAATAGCAAACACATTAAATATAAGTGTTTAAATGTCCCTCCTAAAACTCAAATTAAAAAATGTATCCTACTATAGATGGTTTTCAAAAGAAATGCCTAGTGTAAGCCACACAAAACTTAGTAGGTGGCCAAAAATGTTCTAAAATATACCTAATAACCAATATTAGATTACCAAGAGCAAACAGGATTTAAAGCCATATAGATTAAAAGGGATATAGAGAAATGTATAATGATAAAAGAAACTCTCCATCAAGAAGATATGAACTCATAAGCCTCTAAAAACAGAATGATGAAATCTTGAAATGTTTAGGCAAACATGGGGAGATTTACAAATGTATGGTATGGTAGTTTTAAACTTATTTTACAGATACTGTTCATGAAAAAATAATACTAAGAATTTAAAGAGTATAATTAACATTTGCAGATACAATTGAAATGAAAAAACTCATAAAATATGATAGGCAACTTTATGAATGAACTATGGGTAATTTTAATAAAATATAATTTTAGAGAAACTAATTAAAAATTTCTAATGATATTTTTTATTTAAACACCTTGGTTACAAACTTGATTGTGGTTAGGTTTCAGTCATATAAGAGGACACCCCCCATCACCAGTGCAACATTCCCTCCACCAATATCCCAAATTAAAATTTTAATCAAATATATTTAATTAAAAATTCAAATGAACCAATAAAGAAACTGAAGCACTACATAAAATATTCCTGTTGAATGACATTGAGTCTAGAATAGTGATTCAGGCATAACCTACCATCCCATGAATGAACCCCTAATTTATGACAAAGGAGAAGAAATTAGCCAATTTTTTATACTGGTATAAAATTTGTACAGAAACTTAAACTATATAGTTACAGGCTAATCTGTTAGAAATATGTATCAAAAGTCTAGATAAACTTAGCATAAATGATGAGATGTGTGTATTTGAAAACATCTGGTCAAATTTGTCTTAAAAATGCACATATGGGGGCCGGAGAGATAGCATGGAGGTAAGGTGTTTGACTCTCATGCAGAAGGATGGTGGTTCGTATCCCGGCATCCCATATGGTCCCCCGTGCCTGCCAGAAGCGATTTCTGAGCAGAGAGCCAGGAGTAACCCCTGAGCGCTACTGAAGTATGACCCAAAATTCCCCCCCAAAAAATAATGCACATATGATATAGCATCAGAAACTATTAATATACCATCAATGTAGAAAGGGCTTATGGTTATCTTATTGTAGCCACAAAAATATCATTTAATAAAATCCATAGTTCTGTCTTTATAAAAGTTTCATAAACTAAAATAAGAAAAGAACTCTATGTCCTTAGTAAAGAATACATACCTTTATAAAGATCACTTTCAGTGGCAAAACTTTAGCTGAAGTCTCATTAAAATGAAAAAATAAGACTAATACTTCTGATACTCTTGTTTTCATTATCATTTTGAAAATTCCTACTAGTGTAATGAGGGAAGAAAGAGTAAAATGGGAGGCCAAAGCGGTGGCGCAGTAGTAGTTGCTTTGCACACAGCTGACCTAGGATTGATCACGGTTCAATCCCCCAGAGTTCCATATGTTCCCCCAAGCCAGGAATGATTGCTGAGCACAGAGCCAGGAGTAACCCCTGAGCATCACCAGATATGACCCAAAACCCAAAAAACAAACAAACAAAAAAGAGAGAGTAAAATTAGTAAAAATGGGCTGAAGCAATAGCATAGCAGATAGGGCATTTGCCTTTTATGTGGTCTATCCAGGTTCTATCCCCAGCATCTCATAGGATCTGCCAAACCTGCCAAGAGTAATTTCTGAGCACAGAGCCAGGAGCCCTGAGTGTTGCTGGGTGTGGCCTTCCTCAAAAAAAGAAATAGAGAGAAGGATAAAAATTAGAAAGGGAGGAGACAGTTTTATATCTTTAAAGACAATAAGATTATGTTTACAGAAAATTCATTGTGAAAATATTCTTATGAAAAATGAATCTATCGTTATTATATACTGTCAGATAAGTTATGAGACCATAGGGATAAATAGGCAGAGCACAGAAAAATTTTAAAGCAGTAAAATTATTCTATGTACTATGATGGTAGTAGTAAGTCCTTACAATTTGTCCCAGACCATAGAATGTGCCACAACATGAACAAACCCTAATGCAGAGTATGGACTTTGATAATGACAATAAGGATGATGATAATAAGCCCATGTGAGTTCATCAGGGTGGGAGATGTTGATATTGCAAGACTGTTATGTTTGGGGAAAGGAGATATCTCTGTACTTTCTGCTGTGAGCTTAAAACTGTTCTTTAAAAAAATGTTGTTGTTGTTGTTGTTGTTGTTTTTAAGTTAACAGAATTTCCTATATATGAAGCAAAACTGACTGGAAAAAGACTGTGTGAACAGATAGCTGGGGAGAGTGCTCTTTCAAGGGAGGGTTTGTAAAAAAAAGAAGCACCTTGTTGTGGTGCTGATAGAGTGTTTGATTGGGTGATCCAATAGAATAGAAGCAGTTGATTGTGCAGAAAAGAGAAAGAAATTAACCAGTAGCAAAGTCTTTTTGACATCAAGAGAAGATGGGATTCAAGGGCTGGAGTGGTGGTGCAGAGCTGTAAGGCGTCTGCCTTGCCAGCACTTGCCTAAGACAGACTGTGGTTCGATCCCCTGTGTCCCATATGGGCCCCCAAGCCAGGAGTGATCTGAGCGCATAGCCAGGAGTAACCCCTGAACCTCACCAGGTGTGACCCCCCCAAAAAATAAATAAAATAAAATAAAAATAAATAAAAAAGAAAAAGAAAGTGGGATTCAAAGTACAAGGAGAAGATTTGCTTCAATAAAAGAGAGAGCCTACATAGATTTAATATATATTGGCTCCACCAGGCTATGCTCAAAGCTTACTCCTGCTTCTATGCTCGGGGTTACTCCTTGGTACTCTTGATAGTGTTGGAGATTGAACCAGGATTGGCCTCATGCAAGGCCTGGTGTCTTAATCCCTTTCTCTCTGATCACCCTAGACTTTTCATAAACAATCCTGTGTCAGCATTTTGCAGATGGCATGGTGGAAAGAGGGTGCATTTGTCTGACTTCTGTTTTATTTTATTTTGTTTTTTCATTTGGGGCCACACCCAGTGGCACTCGGGGATTACTCCTGGCTCTGCACTCAGAAAATCACTCCTGGCAGACTCTGAGGACCATATGGGATGCCAAGAATCGAACCCAGTTGGCCACATACAAGGCAAATGCCCTACTCGCTGTGCTATAAGTCTGGCCCCGAATTTTTTTTTTTTTTTTTGCTTTGTTTTGTTTTGTTTTTAGGCCATACCTGGTGACGCTCAGGGGTTACTCCTGGCTCTGATCTCAATAGCTTGAGGGACCATATGGGACTCTGGGGGATGGAACCGCAGTCCAACCTAGGTCAGTCGCTTGCAAGGCAAACGCCCTACCACTGTGCCACCGCTCTGCCCCCACCCCCACTTGTTTTTAATACGAGATTTGAGTTGAAATCATCAGCTAAAATTAGGTGACCATTGAAGATTTTAAGGAAGAAGAAACCTACAGTAACCTTAGTAAAATTTTGATGAACTTACTAAGGAAACAATAGAGCAGGGGTGGCGAACAAGTTCGACACAAAGAGCCAAAATTTTAAACTGAGAGTCAGAGAGCCACAAAACAAAAAAACAAAGCAGGTTAGTTGAATCAGAGGTTTTGAGAGGTGAAGAAAATCCTAAAGTACATGGAGAAAGTGAACTGGAACAATGAAACTAGTAATTAGATTATGTGCCATCCTGAAAGGTAGTGCTGTCAGGACTTAGGCTATGACCAACTTAATGTGGCTGGGGAAGTAGAAGAATGAACTTCTAGAAGAGAAGAAGTCAAGAAACTCAGAAACCAGGAATGTTAACCTCAGCAAGGGTGATGACAGAAATAAGGGTCAAGGAGGGAGCGAGTTGAGTGTTCAAGTGTTCAGTAAATGAATAATGGAGAAGCTGTTGATGACAGCACCCAATGGGAGAACTGTAAAGCCCGAAAGAATGAGGCTGGAGTGATAGCTCCTTGGGGAGTGTATTTACCTTGCAGATGGTCAACCCAGGTTCAAACCCTGCATCCCATATGGTCCCACAAGCCTGGCAGAAATAATTTCTGAGCTCAGAACCAGGAGTAACTCCTGAGTGCCTCTGGGTATTATCAAAAAGGAAAAAAAAAATGAGCACACCCAGTAACCATGGTTTTTATGGGATAGGGAAGAGAAAAAGGGTTCAGAAGTCAGAGGGAAGCACAGACGTTAGCTACTTTCTTTTCCAAATCTTGGCCCTGTGGATGGTGAGAGATAAAAAAAAAAAAACAGACTGTAGGGTCAGAGAGATTGTACAGGGCCTAAGGCATGTGTCTTGCTTATAGCTGATCCTAGTTCAATCCCTTGAAATGCCAGGAGCAAATAGGAGTACAGAACCAGGAGTGGCTTGAAAATACCATCAAAGATGGCTCCTTTCAAAAAAACAAAAAAAAACAAAAAAAAAAAAAACAAAAGCAAAAGAACCAATCAGATTCCAGTTAAGTTCTGAGACAAATGGAAGTTAGAAAAAGAGGATAAGGATTGAAAGGACACCCAGAAAGTTTCATGGTATCTGTGGAGGTTGAGTGAAATAATAAAAGCACCAACACTGTTATTGTCTCTTACACCCACACCCGAATCACTCCATGCAGTAGAGATCTTAATTAACTTAGTGATTTTTTTTTCTTCAAAACTAACAGGTTGGTTGGAAAATTCAGAACATCTAATAAAGTTTTGTTGAATGAACAATGATAGCTGGTATTGTGTTAGGGATACTATGTTTTAGACCTATTCTTACTAGTACAAAATACAATGCCCTACAGCATTAAATAGGTGAGGACATTGTGGCATAAGAGGTTTAAATCATTTGACTAGATCATGGGGCTAGCAAGTGGTAAAATTCAAGTGCCAACAGACGCTAGCTACAACTTGACTCTGGGGGTCTCTCTACAACTTAACCTCCAATCTACTCCACCTCTTTATGGTTAGTGGACACACAGCAAGACCAAGATAAGAGACCAGGTAATGATAAATGACCGAAGAGCAATGAAGTTAAAAGTTAAGCAATAAATAGTCCAACTGATTTCAAAACCTAGTCTGAAAAGTTAACATAGGGCATTAACTTCTCATGTCCTATGCTCTTGTTGGTTCATCTCTCACGGGGATCCAGTGCTTTCTGCTATCAGTCACCACTCCTTTCCGTTTGCTTTCTCCATATCTTTCCCCTCCCAAATATCTCCTTTCTTTGTTATTTTTAGTTCTACCTGGCAAGCCCTCAGCCTTTTTTTCCACTAACTTTTTTCAAAGGCAAGTCAGGCGCGTTGGAACCGAGTAGCTAAAGCATGTGATACTGACACATCGATCTTCCAGCAGGCCTTAAGGCTCAGTAGGCTGACTCACTGTCCTACCGTTTCCAACTCCAAACTCATTCTGGGTGTGCCTTTTTGACGTGCTGGATTCTGCTGATCATTTTGTGACCAGCTCCCACTCCGAAGTGAGAAACCAAGTGAGCATTCCAACGTTTCAGGAAAACTGAGAAAGAACATGAGTATGTGTCACTAGGTGGAGGAAGCCTGCAAAAGGGCCACTGTTTCTGTGTTAAGTTTCAGCATCATGTCCCTCGGGGAGAAGTCCCTCCCTGAAGTCAGGACACATGGAAGAGCTCAATACAATCAAAGTAAAAACAATCAAAGGTCAGTTCCCGCGGTGCAGTCGTACTATCAGATCCATGGAGGTTCTTTGGTTGCACACAACAGAAGGGAGAAAAAGCAGAGGGAGTTGAAATGGGGTGTTTAAGGGGTTCACAAGATTAATGGTAGGCTGGAGAACCAGTCTTAAGAATGGGCAGGAAGTGGGCAAATTTCTGAAGCTAGGATCAGCCCACACAAGAGTTGACACAGTCTGGGCAGGCAAACTTAGTTGGAAGGGCTGACATTTCTAAATGCTTCTGTTATTTTTGTGCCTATGGTCAAAATTCACTTTCTATGGAAGGAGAGTCTAACAGGCCTAACTATTATTTCATTTTACATACTTCATTCTCTAGAAAAGAGCACTATCCCCCTCCCCTCCAAAGATCAGGGTGTTAGGAAGGGGAAAATTAATAAAAGGAATTCTAATATAACATGGGTTCACTATCCCCAAGTCCTTCGTAGACATTTAAGGACACTGGTGGGTGTGGTGTAGAAAATTTTCCATTTATACATTATGCGAAAACATGTAAATATACTCTTGTAAATATTGTAAACAGGGGGCCGGGCGGTGACGCTGGAGGTAAGGTGCCTGCCTTGCCTGCACTAACCTAGGACGGACCGCGGTTCGATCCCCCGGTTCCCCATATGGTCCCCCCGTGCCTGCCAGGAGCAACTTCTGAGCAAATAGCCAGGAGTAACCCCTGAGCGTCACCGGGTGTGGCCCAAAAACCAAAAAAAAAAAAAATATTGTAAACAAATTCTTGTAAAATGTTATCTCAAAAAAACAAAAATGAAGATGCAAAACCTTGTTTCCTCTCTGGCTGTACTTTCAGAGTCAGTCCTGGATTGTTCTAAATAGATAATAGTACAATAGATAATAGTACTAGGTCTGACATGACTATCCAAACAACCAACTTTAAAGTCACTGTCATATAAATGTTTTCTGGTAGCCCAAGTTACCCTCTGTACAATTTTTTTAGACTTCTCTGGTTGGAAATGATTTTTTTCTTTAAGTCTTTAAGAATAAAGTATTCGGCTTGTTATTGATTTATATTTGTATGGATTTTTAGGGTAATTTCTTCCCCTTTTAAGGACTCTTCCTTTTGCCACTTTGAGCATTTTTCAATTTAAAAAAAATCCCAACATTTCTACATCTATCACATTAATAGCTCATGTGTTTTACAAGAGAGATTATTCTCAATCTGAAGAGAGATTCTTTTTTTGATTAAAAGGAACCAGGATTCACTGACCTATATATAGTTATTTTGTGGTTTTGTTGTTGTTGCTGTTGACCTCTACAATATTTTTTAGGGATGAAGTGATAAAGTTCTTTCTGAGGACTTGTCAGAAAAGAGGGAGAATTCTCAATAAATAGTAATGCCACTTAAGTTCTTGAAAACTTAGTCCATATCTTGGGATAAAGAAGATTCATAATGAGATTCTTTGAATGAGATTTTCATTTGTTCTTCTTAATACATTTGTGTCTAAGTTAGTTGTTATCTATCCAGTTAAACTTTATTTTATTTTTCCAGTTATCACATCAAAAAGGAATTTTACATGCACACTCTCATTTTGTTCTTCAGATGAATGGATTGTAAAAGGTGATTTCCCCTCACTTGAACACAAAGCTGGTTCATTAAAAGATTGTTACGTACTGGGGCCGAAGAGATAACATGGAGGTAGGGTGTTTGCCTTGCATGCAGAAGGACGATGATTCGAATCCTGGCATCCCATGTGGTCCCCTGAGCCTGCCAGGAGCAATTTCTGAGCACAGAGCCAGGAGTAACCCCTGAGCACAGCCAGGTTTCACCCAACCTTCCCCCTCAAAAAAAGATTATTACATACTGAAGGCTACATAAAGTGATGAAAACCAAGTTTTGCATCAAAATACTTTAACTTAGGGCCAAAGTGATAGCACAGTAAGAAGGGTGTTTGTCTTGCATTCAGTCAGCAGGGATTAGATCCCTGGCATTCCATATGGTCCCCTCAGCCTTCCAGGAGTAATTTCTGAGTTCAGAGCAAGGAATAACCCCTGAGCGCCATCGGGTGTGTCCAAAAAGAAAAAGAAAAAATGCTTTCACTTTTGCCTTTAAGATGATTGAAATCCAGATTATGACTTAATTATTTAAAAATTCAAATTGTTGCCAGTACTGCCTTTAGTTTTATTAAAGGAGTATGGGACCTATCTTAGAGCCCTGCTTTATTTTACTTTATTGTTCATTTATTAAAGGGACACACCTGGCAATGTTCATGGTTCTTAGAGTGACTCTTGGCAGAGTGTGGTCCCATGCAGGCTGTTGATGCTTGGGCACCATTAGGGCTACATTTGTAGTGCTTGTAGCATATGCCATACAATGTCAAGAATTGAACCCAGTCCCTTACAAAGGCTAGGTGTGTGCTCTGTAATAGGCGTGGCCTCTTCCTGGCTTCTAGATCTCATACTATAATGAGTCTCACTGTGGCCCTTGTCTACCTCAAGCACCAGAGATATGTTCCTACTTTACTACCCTCCTCTGGAGTCTTGGTACTCAGTGTACCAAGTCCAGTAGGTTTCCTAAGTAGCCAATCGTAGGCTTGGTGTAGGTCCTACTGAGCCAAGGGGCTGGCAGTCTCAGTTGTAGAGATATAGACCTTGCCCTTGTAGGCTGAGATGTTTATAAAGGCATACAAGGCCTCTGGAGAAGCAGGATGGAGCCAAGTCTGGGAAAAGAAGGGAAAAGCTGACACCGGGAATCAGCTTTCTCCAGCCTTCTGGTTTCCAAGTTGTCCTAGAACATTGCCTTCGTGTCTGGCTTCTACGTCTGAGGGAAGCAGACATATTTAGTCGTTGTAAACAGACCTATTTTGTTTAACAATAAGTGAGTTTGATGGATCCCTTGTCCATATGCAGAAATAGGATATGTGGGCCTCTGTTTGTACTCTTGCCCCCAGGCCCTGCAAAAGTGAGGGGTGGGCTTGCAGAAGGCCAACAGATTGTGTTTGGCTGACACAAGGTTTTGATAAGCTGGCATTTGTTTCCAACTTGAGCGAGTGGGAGATTTCACTTTAGAATATAGATTTCTGGACAGCTGCTGCCATGTAAACAGGGTCCAGCTTCATAGCGTCAGGAATAATCTTGAAGAAATGCAAATCAAGCTGCTGAAACTGATGGGTGTACTGGTCTTCAGGCTGAAAATTCTGGGTGTCTTTCAGAGGGAGGCAAATCAGGAATCATCCCAGGTCCTGGAAATCCTAGATGACACCTTCTAGTTCTATAATATCGACAGTCCAGTAGAAACACACCAAATTGGATGAAAAAAAGGAACATAGAAGCCATCTCAGTTCAATAAACAAAAACAAGAACAAAGAAGGCTGAACTAGCAATAATCAACTCAGGAAACTCATTGATGATGACTTTAATGACCCCACTGTGAAATATTTTCACAAATTTTCTTTGACTGAAGTAGTTTTTGATAATCCCATTGGCCAATTTTGTTGTAACAAGCAATTTAAAATAAATTATCATGGGCTTGTTAAAGGGACAATTTGGCCAATGGTGGAAGGAAGGTCACACTGGTAGGGGAGTGGAATGGTGCTAGAATGCCTGAAATTGAATGCTTGAAACAAGTGTATTGTGAACAAATTTGTCAATCACAGTGTTTAGAATCTAATTAAAAAATAAAGATGGAGTCAGAGAGATAGCGCAGTCATAGGGTGTTTGCATTGCAAGCGGTCGACCCAGTACGAACCTGGGTTAGATTCCTGGCATCCCTTATGGTCCCCTGAGCCTGCCAGGAGAGATTTCTGAGCACAGAGCCAGGAGTAACCCCTAAGTGCTGCTAAGAAAGAAAGGAAGGAAGGAAGAAAGGAAAGGAAGGAAGGAAGGAAGGAAGGAAGGAAGGAAGGAAGGAAGGAAGGAAGGAAGGAAGGAAGGAAGGAAGGAAAGAAGGAAGGAAGGAAGGAAGGTTTGAAGAGATGGTACAGTAGGTAGAAGATTTATATCTGCATGCAGCTGGTCTGGGTTGGATACCTGGTATCCTATATGGTCCCCCAAGCTCTGTCAGGAGTAAGCCCTGAGCACATCTGGGAGGATATCCGGTGGTGCAGATTGCACTCATCTGTTGGGCATGGGTGTCCCGTTAGACTGTATGGCAGATACCCGAAAAAGGGACAGGAATATGCTCATTCCCCACACTCCCACCTGTCTCCCATCACTCATTTAGGTGACCTCTCGTGCCCTGGAGGTCATGTGAGTTTGTCACTGCTGATTTAAGTGCTGCAGTGGACAGTCCTTTCTCCCTAAAGCCATTCCCCTGCACTCACACGTTCAAACAGGTTTCTCCTCCTTTCTCCAACGACCCTCCAAGAAGCCATTTTTCCCCCACTAGCAAAGTAGAAGCCCCTAAATCTAAAAATGCCTCTACTGTTGGCATCTTACTCCTTAACTTCTGAATCTTGGCGAGTCCCTGAAACAACAGCTTGGAGTTTCAAGAGAGCAGTCTCCCTGTGGGGGTCCCCCCTCTTTCACCACACCATGTGAACTGGAAACCAAACGGAATGGATTGTCTCACTTTGACCCCGGCTAGGGAGGGAGATTTCTGATAACCCACAAAGAGCTTTTGTTCAGGTTTGCGTCAGGATAAATCAGCACCCCACTGCTTGGCCCCAGACTTCTTCCAGGCTCATCTTCTGTTTCTGCCTCAGAAGAGGCCCCTGCTCTGCCTCCCCTGGCCCCTGAGCTTGGGGGCCACAATCCTCTACACACACCCCTCCTCTGCCCCTCTTCTGTCTGGAAAACAGCTCTGCAAGTTAACCTCCAGGGCCATTCACTGGGTTTCCAGCGGGGTCCCCAGCCCCTCCCAGCTGCCAAAATAGGCTCTTTACACTCCATAGATGGGGGAGAAAAATCTGCTTGTTCGGTTGCAACTGTCAAGTAAAGGACGTGCTGAGCTCAGATAGAAATAGCAGCAGGGTCAGGGCAGGGCAAGGCCCCAGCATTTCATTAGCTCAGCCCACTAAGAGTGATTAAATGCACACAGTGGCCCGTGAATGGGGCCATGGAGGGCAGCCACACAGCGCAGCACAGAAAAATCATTCTTTAGCTGCTGTCAGCTGGCTGAATGGGACTTAATTATCGGGATAATGAGAACTGATTTTCATTGTTTTAATTTTGGGGAAGGGGTGAGAAAGGAAGGACTTTTCTCCTCCACGCCCACCCCCTCCACCCGCATCTGGGTGAAAGGACGCTCAACTGTGGGGCCCCACAAACCTCCAGGCTGCTCTGAGCTAAGGGTCCTGTATTGGCTGGGTTTTTGCCATTGCAATCAGCAATGCTGAGAGCATTGACTACAGGGTCGTGTTTCCTGTAGATCTGGAATCCTGGCTGCACTGGGCCTCGAAAGAGCATGTCTGT
>PVKC010031546.1:0-14508 GCA_004027635.1 Crocidura indochinensis | reverse complement strand
GAATGCAATGATGGCTGTGGTTTTTGTTTTCTGTTTTTGCATTATGTGTTCTCATGCATTTGAATTCTAAATCAGGGATTTCTGGAGGTGTGGGCAAACCTGCCGATACTCAGAGGTTACACCTGGCTCTGAACCCAGGAATTACTCCTGGCAGTGCTTAGAGGAACATATTGAATACTAAGGATTAAACCCAGGTCAGTTGTATGCAAGCAAGCACCCTACCCACTATACTGTTTCTCTGGCCTCTACATCAGGGTTTTTTGACCACCAGTCTAAAGACTATTGCTTGTCCATAGGTATAGAATGGTTAGAAACTATTGGTCTGCAGCCTTGGTTATAACTGCTGGTCCAAAGCCTGCTATACAGGCAGGTGCTGGTCTGCAGGTGTAAAGAAATGAAAAAAAATTACTATTGTAAAACTATGTACTTGGCTACTTTAATAGCTCTTCTATTACCCACTGAGAATTAAAGCTAATAATCAAATATTTCAGTAGTTTTTGGTGTAAACATCTTGTTTAACATATTTATTATATAGAGTTAAAATAGAGAAGGTAAAATAATGCCTGAAAACGAGAGGCATATTATTATATTGAATTAGAATAATAGTGAAAACACTGCTCACTAATTTTAATACTCATTTAAATATCAACTTTAATTGTTAAATCTTTTCCTGTGTATCTATGGGTTGAGAATCAGACTCAGATCTTCAAGCATGCAAGGCAAGGCAAGTGCTGAGCCACATCTTCAGATCCTTGAATTACTAAGTCTTCTTATCCATTTCTTAATAATCATTTTGTCACACCTAGTGGTACTTGGTTATTGGGTGACCTTGCAGTACAGAGATTGAACCCCAAGTTTCCTGCTTACAAAGTATCTTTTCAATCCATTGAGTCTTCCCTCTTGCTCAACATAATGACTGTTAATCACTAAATAATTCAGCATGTATAACTTTTTTTTTGTGGTTTTTGGGTCACACCTGGCAGCGCTTAGGTGTTACTCCTGGCTCCATGCTCAGAAATTGCTCCTGGCAGGCACGGGGGACCATATGGGGCACCGGGATTTGAACCGATGACCTTTTGCATGAAAGGCAAACGCCTTACCTCCATGCTATCTCCTGGACCCCAGCATGTATATCTTAAAGCAATGGACACTTGTTCAAGAATTTGGTTCCATTGACAATGAAATATATAAATGATATTAGTGTGTTAACCATTTAAAATTAAATTTCTGTGATCATTTTTAAAAGTTCTCAATATGGATATATATGTATATGCATATAGTAAATAATATGTAACTTTTAAAGTCAGCATCCATCTAGATTCATACATAAATTTTCAATTGATTCTTGTAGTCTCTTAGAAAGGAGCAGTTCCCAACTTCTATCTTCTGTGCATTTTCCCCCTTATTTACAAAATTTACCTTTTGAAGTGTCCAGGCGATTGCCTTTAAGAATGTAGAATATCACATTCTGGATTTGTCTAATTGTAGTTTTTTTGTTTTGGGAGCCATCGTTGTCAGTTTTAGGGGACTCCTCCTGTCCCAATACAAGGGGACCTTGCATGTTGGGAGTTGAACCTGAGACTTCAGCATTAAAGTATTTTTTAGCTTTTGGAGTCAACCCTCAATGTTCTAATTGTGTGTCAGAATAATTCACTTCTTTTATCTTTTAATTTTTTTGTTTTGTCTTTGGTCACATCCAGCGGTATTCAGGGATTACTCTTGGCTCTATGCTCAGAAATTGCTTCTGGCAGGCTCGGGGATCATATAGGATGCTGGGATTCAAACCACCATCCTTCTGCATACAAGCCAAATGTCCTACCTCCATGCTATCTCTCCAGCCCCATTTTTATCTTTTAAATTTTATATAAACTAGGAGTTATGCCCAGAGGCATAGATAGGGTAAATGTTTTTGTTACAATGTGTCATAGTTGTAAACTTCATTATACATTAGCAATAGCAGATGACAGGTAATATCAGGATGGCCTATTACTTGTGATGCTAAATTGGGTTATTTTGAGTTGAGGACGCTGAGTGCTAACTAATAAGTCTATACCTTCCTTATAATTAAGCAGTCGAATCACACATTAGTAATTTATAAGATGAAAGCTTTGGCATCTTGTATTATCTTTTTCTCTCAATAACTTTTCACATGGGAGTTTTAGGATTCATGAATCCTTACTGGGATATTCTAAGCTGGTAGTAACACAGTTTTTAAAGCTCTGTGTCTGCTGTGTGAAGAATTGATTGGAGGAGTTGAGTAGTTTGGATAAAGATGTAGTTGTACATTTGAGGTGAGGAATTTGGATAGATAGGCAACCCAATTGGAGAGAACTAGATAAATTGGCATTTGTTTGGAAGATGGAGCTGAGAAGACTATATAATAAGTGACAAGGAACGGCTTGAATTTTGGTTTCAGGAATGTTTCACAGCATAAGTGAAAAGGCCAACAGGGCTATCATTTACTGAAAAACAATGGTTGTAGTGGGGCTTAGAAAAAAAGAGAATACATTTTGTTTGGACATGAGTTTTCTTTTGTAAGAGATGTAGAATTTAGAAGAGAAAAGTGAATTAGAAGTTATAAATATAGGTATGTTATTAGACTATAACTGTAACTGGCATTTGAAAACATTGTAAGAGAAATTACCTTTTAGTCTTCAACAGTGTTAATTCATGTGTTTTATAAATTTCCAAATTTTTTTTTACCTTTATAATTCAAATATACAAAACTAAGTGAAGCAGGGATAGAGAAGGGAGAAAACTTTCTATTCTCTATGGTATTCCCTTTGTAATAGCTTCATTTCCACTGGTCTGGACAATAGAAAGTATGACTTTAGAGTCCATAGCAGTGGACTCAGGGACTTCTACAACTTGGCATATTTGAGCTCTTTGCACCAATGATTATATGACAGTGCTGTCTGGTATTCAGTTGTCACACACTGGTCCTCAGGAACTGCTCTGTCCTCTTCATAACACTGCCTACATTGTTTAGTTTTTGTTTCAGGAGGGTGGCCACATTTGATGATGCTCAGGGATTACTCCTAGCTCGGCACTCAAATCATTCCTGGTGGTACTAAGTGAATCATATGGGATACTGGGGACTGAGTAGTGCCTTACCCGCTGCAATTTTGCTTTGGCTCTTGTGATGTTCTCACAGGCATCTTAGTCCTGTATCTTCCTGCTCTTAAAAATAATGTCAACATCTTGTCAAAGAACTTGAGGGGAAAAACATGAGTGAGTGATAGTAGATGCACCCCCACTCCTCCAGGGCCACTGTCAGATGCTTATGTTTATGGTTATGAGTTCATATGGACTTTTCTAACCAGCAGCTGGCAGGTAAATCAGATATTTTCTAAGCACTGAAAGAAGATGTATTTGCTTCCCTGTTGGAGTCTGTCCTGAACCTCTGCTCTGAGCAGTGTTATTTGTGGCTGTGCCTGTAATTCTTGGGCTCCACCTGCTGGGAGGTAGTGGGAGAGAAAAAATTGGATTATTCCTATTCCCATAATCCCAAGTGTTATTGTCACAAACTACGAGAATTATACTTGATATAGCATCTGATTGAACCTTTTCCAATGAGAAAATTTTTCTGTAAAAACTTAGTCCATAGTAATTTTTCCTTACTGTAATTTCCTGTCAGTTAGCCAAGCCTGAGATGTTATTTTCATCATTGATTAATAGTTATTAAGCATCTTTGGCTAATCATTAAAAGCATAGAATTTTTTTTTAATTGTTATTTCTTCTAACTTGGAAATATCAGAAAAAATTTCTGGACTAATAAAAAGAGCAACTGCACCTTTTTGGCAGATGTAGTTTCAGTTCATATTTTATTTAATTATAATGTAAGAATTCTGTAGAATCCATATTTTCTTTTTAAGCAAGTAAACTTTTTAAGGTTTAGAATTAGCTTGTCTGAGAGGGTATTCCTTAGCAAGCTAAAAATCATGATTCCAGTTCAGATATAATTTGCATAAAGGGCATCTCTATCTTAGTTGCTGTTAGACTCTCATGGGAAGTTATAAAGCCTTCCAGCTCTGATTTAATTGCTCTGAATTGTTCATTAGAATGTTTGTGAACTCAGGAAAATAACATGTACTCTTAGGACTGAGAGCTCAGGCTTTAGAACAGTATTGTCTGATAGACCAACCACGAATCATGTGCAACTATTTAAATTTAGTTAAAATTCAATAAATGTAAGAATTTGCAGCTCCACAGACATATCAGCCAGCCTCTCTGTAGCCAAAATAGCTATAACCATTTCACTGACCAGCACAGCTGTAGAACATTTTCATGTATTCTTAGGGCTTGGAGCTCAGGCTTTAGAAAATTTTCATTATCAAAGAAAGTTCTGCAGGGCAACTTTACTGAATCTGGGCATTCCTATTCCACCTTGATATATATCTCCCAATTCCCCTGTGAGATTGGGGGAGGGAACTAAGCCACAGTCCATGCTTTCTAAATATTTGTGTAGCAGATCTCATTTTAGCTCTTACTGTGTGTAATTAGGTATATTTATTATGAATCCTCTTAAACTTCTTTAAAATGAGAGAAAATGACCCTCCCTTCAATGAGAGAAGGGATGAAGATGACTTTACTAAATTATCAAGATTATAAGTTTTTGTTGTCACTATTTCATGCTCGTTTCTCTGAATAAATTATGAAGATAATTAACCGGTGAATGGATAGGAAAATCATTTGTTCTCCAAGGGGGTCCTTCCTCAGGAGTGTTGGGGTTTACAAACATTATTCCTGGCAGTGCTCGGGAGACCATGAGGAACTGGGATCAAACCTAGGGTCCTACACATATTGAATCTGTGCTTTAGCCCTTTGAGCTGTGGCTTGGGACCTAATTAATTCTCTATTTTTGAGAAGTGTTTGCTTTTTCATTACATATGTACTACATGAAAATATTCTTCCTTCTACTCTGTTTACAAGACTTGATGATCATTTTAAAAGAGTTTTCTAATTTGAAAGAAAAAGTATGACATCTTGTTTTCATTTCTATTTTTACTGAGAGACCAAAAATTTAACTGAAAGTTAAATTTGCTGAAAGTTCTTTCTCCTTGTAATCACAGACGATAATAGCTCAAAGAAAGTCAGTAGTTTTTGGTTGAAAGTGTGTTTACTTTATGAAAATAGTCAAAGTGGTACTCTTTTTTTTTTTGGTTTTTGGGTCACACCCAGCAGCGCTCAGGGGTTACTCCTGGCTCCATGCTCAGAAATTGCTCCTGGCAGGCATGGGGGACCATATGGGGCACCGGGATTCGAACCGATGACCATTTGCATGAAAGGCAAACGCCTTACCTTCATGCTATCTCCCGGGCCCCCAAAGTGGTACTCTTATAATTAAACATTATAGAAGTTTTGTAACTCTTATAATTATTATTTTATTTATGCTTTAGTATAACATTACCTTTATTATTAGTGAGTTGACTATAATGTTAAAGGACAATTCTTATCATTATGTACTCAGTAACCATAATAGTAATTTTACAGCTAATAGAGTTGCTATTATTGTTATTTTACAGTCTTTTTAATTTTATTTTGTGTTGAAAACTTTCAGTAATATGTACATAGTACAGGTTTTTTTTGGGTGCAATACTGGTATTAATTGTGGGATGTGGTCATTCCTGACAGTACTGTGGGGTGGGGTGGGGGAAATGTATCATAATTTCAATAGGACTTTGCACATACAAGGCAAATGCCATATCAATTGAGCCCCAGTAATTGATTAAATTAATTACCATATTTTCTGGCATATAAGATGAATTTTTAACCCATGGAAAACTTAAAAGTCAGAGGTCATCTTATACGCTGATATACAGCATGCTGAAACTTATTCCAGTTTCAGGGACAAGTGATTCGCTCCCCTTTTACCACCACATCCCATCCAGGTGCCAGGCGTTATCACTCCTCTACTTGTCCTGATTCATCTTTCAGGGCACACAGAGGAGCTGAGTTACTGAGCGACTTCCCTGTGGTCAGTCCTTTGTTCAGCTTTTATAAGACACAGAGGAGGCACTCTGTCTCCCTCTAGCTGTCCTATTAATCACTACATCCGAGCGAGCTGCTCTTGGAGGAGCCCCCTCTCCCTGCTCTCAATGTAGATCATAATTAAAGAATCATAGTCACTACAAATGACAAATGTAAAATGATTGTTGGTACTCCAAAGTCTAGCTTTATTAAACATAAAGCTTTATTAAACATAACCTTTGAGGGCCCTACTCTTTTTCTCTTACATTTTTTAATTTCCTTTTGGTGTGCATTAAAAGAGAGGTAGAATATATGGCGAATATAGCCCCAATCCTATATTTTAACAGGAAAAGTAAGAGGTTGTCTTATATGCCCAGTTGTCTTAGATGCCGAGAAATATGATAATTTACTTATGTATTTTTATTTTGGGGGCACACTTAGCTGTGCTCAGAGCTTACCTCTGGCTCTGTGTTTAGGGATCACTTGTGGAGGACCCAGTTGTGGGGTTGTGGGGATTGACCCCCCAGTTAGCCAATGTAAGGCAGGTTCCCCTGTCCACTGTATAGTTTCTCTGGTCCCTATATTTTGCAGTTTTAAATGCCATATGAAATAATCACAAGTGATAAGTATTATAATAGAGTGCTCATTCATATCCTTAAATATCCTTCTTAGGAAAGTAAGCATTTTTCCTTAATGAATCATGGTAGGATTGAATCATGGTAAAGGTAGTATTATTTTAATGAATCATGGTAAAGATAGTATTTTAATTCACCAATAGAGATTGAAGTTACACATCTAGTTAGTTAGAACCCAGATTTCCAGACCTCTTGCCAAGTTCCTTTCCACTTTGCAAATCTCAGTTAATGACATGAACTTAGCATTAGAATAGAAGTGGGATAGATTTTAGCATAATGCCTTCATTTGCAGGTCATTGTATGAAGTTAATCTATTCAGAAAGTAACAATTGCTTGGAGGTGCTTGGAAGTGATAGGACAGTGAAAACCGTTCTGTCCCCATTTTCCCTAAGTAATCACAGCATGGATGGTATGAGCTCACACACTACGTTTGCTCCTATTAGTCTAGCTCAGTTTGCCTTTCATTCTAGATAAACAAGATGGGAAACTTTCTGTAAGATGAGACTTTTTTTTAAAAAAAAAAAACAAACAAACTAGAGTTTATAGGTATTAGTAATGAATAGTGTGCAAGCTAGGTAAGAGAGTATACCACAGCAGGATATACTATATTATACTATAGCAGGAGGCTTACTTTGAGCTTTAGAGTTTTGTCTAGACTTGTATTATACATAGGAATGACTGTGCTTCTCTGTTCATTATCCTGTCCTTCACTGTTCTTTCATACAATTTTGCTTATGGTATAGGCTTCAGTAATTGTGAAATTGAAATTTCTTAGCAGTAAGTCAATAAATCATTTCTATTTGAGAATGATCTGTGACATTAGATGAACAAAACATCAAAAGCAGTGCTTCTCCACATTTGGACAACCATGGCCCCTTCTAATTGTCTATTCTTGTGATCCCCCTTTCTCATTTACTGACCCCTACCTCGTTTAATGCTCTAGCCCCCTTTCATTCATGCAAATTTTCAGTTGTGGACCCTTGGAATAAAATGACCCAGGTGGGGAATCTAAATCTATTATTTAACTTGATAAAGTTAAGTGTTTCAGGAAACTTTTTGTCCATGATTCTTGTAAATTCTATTAATTACTTTCTTTTTCACCCTAGGAAGTTTATGTGTATGTTACAGCCCAAAGTTTGAATCTTGGGAACAAATCACATATTCAGTGTCCTACTTTCATAAAGGTACTTTCCACGTATTCTTATTTTTTTTACTTTGTATAATTAGTTTTACTAAGCAATAGCAAAATTCAATTATCTTCCAATAAATTTTATTGGCCCAAGATTAGCAATAGGTATGGCTCAAACTGGATACATATGTATGTTTTATGTTTTATCGTCTAAGTTTGGTATTTTATGTAGTTTTCACAAGTTTTTCTAATGACTTAATGAGTAAATGAGACTTTTCTGAAGATTAAGAGTTAGAAAAGTAGATAGTGAAACCTAGGAAAGTGTTTCACTGAAAATCTAATTTTCCTTTTGAATCAAAAGTGGGGTTCATAGATGATTTTGATGAAAACCCAGTCTTACTGATGCAAGAATATAGCAGTAAACCTCAAAGTCTAGGACCACTAACTTAGTTAGCTGTCTTTTTTATCGCTTCAATTCTCAAGTAGATTCCCTCAAAGTCTTTCCTTCAAAAACAGCCTAAATCTTAAAGTCTATGAATATATACTTTATATCTCTATCTCTATGCCATCCAGTCACCCATTGAAGGTAATTTATCTTCAGTGCTGATTTTTGGGGGAAACATGAAATCAGCAAATCAGGAGATCCTTGCTTGTTTTGGTTCACAACTAGTAAAAGTTGACAATATTACATAGTTATTCCTTGGGTAAAAGTTCAGCTTGGTTCCTTAACCTTTTTCTGACGTCATGTATTCATTCCACAGGGTATAGTAGGACCTTCACTGTGGCTCTTGGGAATGCTGACTCACAGGTGACAAAGAGCATTACTTTTCTCAATCTTGGTGAGTAAGAGAGAGAGAATTTTGCTCTGACCCTCCTTCTAGTACATGGTATTTCCCAGCCTTATATAGCTCACATTTTTTTCTGGGTACCCCAACTTTCTCACTCCTCTTGGGACTGAGATTGTGAGGACATTAAAGCCTGCTAGGGGAAAAGTTTTCTTTGTTTTATATTAAATTTATTTATTTCAAACACCATAGTTTACAGAGTTGCTCATAATACAGTTACTTTTGGCATTCAATATCCCAACACCAGTCCCACCACTAGAATAACCTTCTCTCCACTATTGTTCCAAGTTTCTCAAGCTAGGGAAAGATCTTCTCTGAATGCAACCATCTCCCACTGTGTGTCAGCCTCTGCTGACACAAATATTTTGATATTTAGGAAATAACTTGATTTTCTATGGAAAATGTGCATGGTAAATTTACTTATATATACAGTAATAATCCTAAAAATGCACACATATCCTGATGAAAAAAAAAAGAACGAAATATTCCTTAGAAATGTAGGAGAAATAATATACCCTGTTACTCCTTTATTGCAGCAAGAGTACAAAGACCATTGGGAAATTGTCCAGTCTCTATTGCTAATTGCTAAATGCTTCCAACTCCCATAAATTATTTATTGGATTAGCTTCAGTGAGTTTTTTCACTGAGTAGATATGATTAAGGGCACTTGCGTATTAAACTTGAGCATATCAACGGCCTTTGAGGAAGAAAATAAAGAAGGGGCTTATTGTATCTCCAGACTGAAAGCTGCTTTTCTGTGCTAATTGGCATGTGGAGCACAGACAGGTTAGAACAAGAATAAATAATAGAATAGTTGCTTACCTACATATGGGACAGGCACGATATTTTTATAAAGAAAAGCTGGAGAGATAGTATATGAGTAAGTAAACATATGAGCTTGCCTTAACACTCAGTTGATCTGGGTTCAGTTATCATCAGTTCCTAAAAGCGTCCATCTCAAAACTGATGTGGAAAACTTTCCACTAAAAAGAACATTTTTGAGGTCAAAGGCACCCCTTCCTTTTATTTTGATCCCTGGGAATATGTCTTGGAAAGGGCAAACCTAATTTAATATGTGATCTTCAGAGTGGAGAGAGGGCAGAAGTGCGAGTTAGTGCTTTATAAAAAACATTGTCATATTTATACAAGCTATTTTTCTTTCTTAAAATTTCTAGGCCCAAAATTGTATTTCACTTTCAAGATCCAAAATTGTATCTAAGGTTAAAACTGTTCTAGGGTCATTTTAATGATAACATTGCTATTTTGAATGTTAATTTTTTTTTCTATGAACCATGGGCATTTTTTCCCTGTTAAAAGGACTTCTTTTAGTTGGAATACTAAAGAAAGGAGTTTTGGGGGAAATTTTCTATAAAACTAAGTTCCTTTAGGTTTTTCTTATACAAAACAAATAAACAGAAAACCCTAACCTTTTTTGGGCAGAGTACCAGGGGTTGAATTCAGGGCCTCACACTTACAAGTAAGTATTCTATCACTGAACTTCATATTTCTCTCAGAGACCACACTTTAGAAAAGAACATTATCTGCTATTAAATTATTTCATTTAACTTAATCTTTATAGTCTGCTTAAAATGGTCCCATTTTATAGATAAAATTGCCTCATTTTGTAGATAATTAAATTGAGATTTAGAAAATGAAATGGGTGCCAGATTTCTTTAATGTTTCTTGTTAGAAGTTTTTTATTTGAGGGTGGTTTGGTAGTTGAGCCACACCTGGTCATCAGCGGTTACTCCAGGCTCTGCATTCAGAAATCACTCCTGATAGTGTTGGGGGACCATTATAGGATGTTGGGGACCACTAACACTCTGGTCCTTTGTTTCTTATTATCACCATAACAGATCACTACAAATGTAGGGCCTGAGACAAAAATCAAGGTATGGGCAGGACTGGTTTCTTGTGGCATTTCCAGAGAAAACTTCATTCTTTGCCTTCTCAGCTGCTGTGGGATAGTATTTCTTGGCTTGTGGCTGTATCATTCTAATCTTTTTTGATCCCTAATGTCCCTTTTTTATCTCTTCTGGAGTAGAATCTACAATTGTGATAAATTCACCTGGATAATCCAAAATTCTCTCCACTTTAAAATTCTTAATACTATCAGTGAGATTCTCTTGATCACCTCAGGTAATGTTCATAGATTCTGGGGATAGCACCAGAGAGTCTTAGAAAACCTCCCACTTTACTCAGTCTCCCATGATGAAGAGCTTTGGTGAGATGATAATTCTTTGTGTGAGAGCATCTGGATAAAAGGGTAACACCCCTGGATAACACCACTGGACTTAGTTACCAAAGTTACCCTTCTCTGCTTCATTGGTTGTGGCTACCTGAAACACTATGATACTCTACATGCGCCCTCTTTAACATGATTTAATGCACAAGGACTGTACAACTTTTTTCTCATTGCTTCCCTCCCCTCTGTATCCATCCCCCTTTTTTCCCTCTCTCTTTCCCCCTTCCTTCATCCTTTCTCCCTTCCTTCCCTGCTTCCCACTTTTTCTTCCTTCAGAACATTTATAATTAGCATGTATTTTTTTGCATCTTAGGAAAACAAAGGCAAAAAGCTGACTGATTCACAATCTGAATATCTTACCAGTATAAAATTTACTGCTATCCTGTGGATGTCTGTTTTTCTAAGATCGTGGAAAAAATTAATCACAAGAGCTACTGTACCCTTTCTCTAGAAATTTGTTTTTCACACCTTGGCTCAATGTGTGTACAAATGTTCTTGCTACAAAACTATCTAGCGTAGAGACTGTGAAGGTGTGAAATCTAGGCTTCACACTCTTACTCCACAAGGGAATAAATTAGTGGTGCTGCACAGAGCGCCAGATGCCTACAGGGTTATCCTGATGAATATCAGTTTGAAACTTATATAGCCAAAATGAGGATGATGAGAAATGCTAGGATGACAGCAGTGATGATAATGATGGGCTATGATGGTAATGATAGTGAACAAATAGAGAAATGAAGTGAGCTCCCCCAAACTATCCTGAACTATGAAGGAAAATCCCTTTAGAAACTTTGTCCAACCTATCCAGTTAAGAAATAATGTTTCTTTTAGGGGCCAGATAAATAGCATAGTTGGGAGGGCTTTTGCCTTGCATGTGACTGACCCAGGATGGACCTGGGTTCGATTCCCAGCATCCCATATGGTCCCCCGAGTCAGGAGCGATTTCTGAACGCATAACCAGGAGTAAACCCTGAGCGTCACTGGGTGTGGCCCAAAAACAAACAAACAAAAAACAAGAAATAATGTTTCTTGAGTTTTTAATCACTGACCCTCAGAAATCATTTAGATTTATATTAAATCATTTAGATTTATGTAGTCAAAATCCATTAGAAACTATAGCTATAAATTATAAGTAGGGCTAAATATAGGGGGAAATCACATCATGATCAGAAATAAATGAGCTCTGGCTAAGCTGAAAAGAGCAGCTGATTATTGTAGTTGTCAAAACCTTGGTATGTTAAGAGGGTCTGAGAAACAGGGCTTCTGTGAAGTTTTGGGATTTACTTGTACTTATACAGCTCTTATCACATGGGAATGACTTAAATCTTTTTCTTCCACAGACTATTATGTGGCTGTTTACTTACCTGGTCATTTCTTTCATCTACTTAACATTCAGCATCCAAAACAGATCTGCCACAGTCTGTTTCTGACAGGTATGACTGTGGTTAGTTTCCCCCAGGAATGCGGTCTGCTTGGCTTTGTTTGGATTTTTGTATCTATGGGTGGGTGGGTGGGTGGAGAGGGGTGTGTTCTTTTTATTTGCTGATCTCCTTTTTCTTTTTGGACAGGAAACAATGACATGATTGATAAACTACCTCAGAGATTTTTACAGTCACTGTCAACGTCCTTGGTTCTGGATTGCTCTTCTGGAAAGCTCTGTAGAGTGCTGCTCAACCAGTCTTATTTATTACAATTCCTATGGAATGCTAAGCTTGATTCTGAGAAGATGGCCACTTTGCACTGTGTGCTGTCATGTGGCCGAGATGCACAACTCCAGGAAGCCAAGGTGGGCCTCTGGCCTCTGGCTAGTGTTGAAAATTTGGCAAGGAACTGGGTAGAGAGCTATACTGAGTAGAGCTATGTTCTTGCATGCTTGGGGCCCCAAGTTCAATCCTTGACACCAGACCCATCTCCAGTAGTACAGAATGTGATTCTGGTGGCCTTCATGCATCTCTAGGGTGACTCTGTGTCTCTCTGGCACCACTGACCTTGAGCACCACTGCATACCTGGCTCTAAAGTTGAGTATCCTTGGGAAAGGTGCTCAAGCACTGGTGAGGAGACTACATCTCCCCCCCAATAAAACATGATAAAAAAATTAAGGCTTGGTAAATAAATAGATAGTGCTAACTCTATCAATGTATTCAATTGTTGTTAAAAATGAGCAGAAGTTACTTTTATTTGGTAGGAATTAATTGAAGTTTTGGTCTCTGTTTCTACCTGAGCATATTCTTCTCTGGGATATTTTTTTAATGGGTCCCAACAGACCTCAGGCAGTGAAGATGTGGCTGATAGTTTTTTTTTTTTAATTTGTTTTGTTTTTGAAAAATCTTATTTATGTACTGTAAATAAATATTTACATATCTGTTAGTGACATTTCAAGAAAGTTCTTAGTTGATAGTAAGCTGCTCAAATAATTATTTTCTCCTGGTCTGAACTTGAATGTATATCATCAGAAAAACTGGTAGTATGTATTTATGACACTTTCTCTAAAGAAACTTATACTAATATCACACACTACAGTTTACAAAGCATTTTCACATATTTTCTCTATTTAAAGTTTTTTAATCATGCTGGAGTCACACCCAGTGGTGCTTGGGGGCCACTAGGACCATACCTAGTGGTGACTGTAGGGTTATGTGGAAGATAGAACCAAGAGGTTCTTTTTTTTTTTTTTTTTTTTTTTTTGGTTTTTGGGTCACACTCGGCAGTGCTCAGGGGTTACTCCTGACTCCATTCTCAGAAATTGCTCCTGGCAGGCACGGGGGACCATATGGGGCACCGGGATTCGAACCGATGACCTTTTGCATGAAAGGCAAACGCCTTACCTCCATGCTATCTCCCGGGCCCCGAACCAAGAGGTTCTTACATGCAAAAATTGTGCTGTATGGTCAAAACCATACATCTAGTCCATCATTATTATTATTATTTGCTTTTTGGGCCACTCTTGGTGATGCTCAGGAGTTCTTACTGCCTCTACACTCAGAAATCACTCCTGGCTCGGGGGATCATATGGAATGCCAGGGGATCAAACTGCTGTCTGTCCTAGGTTAGCAAGTGCAAGGCAAACGCCCTACCACTTGTGCCACCGCTCAGGCCTCTGGTCCATTATTTAATGTGATCATATACTGTGAATATATATTCACACTGGTACTTGGTATAATATAATCCACTCTGTTAGGAATAGTTGGGAAATAAAAACACCCTGCTGTATTCAGCAGGGCTAACTCCTGGCTTTGCACTCATGAGTCACTTTTGACAATGATTGGGGGACCATATGAGATGCCAGAGATGAACCTATGTTAATTGTGTGCATGGCAAATATCCACTGGCAACTATTTATTTATTTATTTATTTATCTTTGCTATCTAGACTAAAATCAGTGGTGCTCAGGACTTACTCTTAGTTCTCTGCTCAGGAATCCATCTTGTTAGTGTTTGGAGAACACATGTAGTACCCGATATTGAACTAGGATCAATTGTGTATAATGCCAGTACTTAAAACCCTGTACTATATCTCTGACATTTTAAAAGTTCTCTTGTGGGGGCCGGGTGGTGGCGCTGGAGGTAAGGTGCCTGCCTTACCGCGCTAGCTTTGGACGGACTGCGGTTCGATCCCCCGTGCCCCATATGGTCCCCCAGGCCAGGGGCGACTTCTGAGTGCATAGCCAGGAGTAACCCCTGAGC
>PVKC010031545.1:0-14497 GCA_004027635.1 Crocidura indochinensis | reverse complement strand
CATAGTGGTTTACATGATATTCACAGTAATATTCCATTTACAAATAAACATTGAATCAGGGGAATTCCCATCACCAAGTTGTCCTCCCTCCACCTCCATTCCCATTCTGTCTCCCATATCCTCCACCCTCTCCCCAGGGTCTTCTAGATTGAGTGACTCCCTCTGTTTCTGGTTTATTACTTGGTGATCTTATATCTGAATGGGCTTGGTGTCTCCATTGATTCTCCCTCTGATTGGGAGGCAGGATTAGATAGTTCGAGTTTTGTGGTTTTGTTTGGGGAAGAGTACCGTAATAGAGTGGGGTAAAAATTAAGTATGCCTACAATGGGCAGAGTCCTTCTAGCAGTTCTCAGAGGATGACTCTTTTGAATACTAACTCCCAAGGCATATTTCACCAGAAGGCCCAATGGGAGGTATCTCCCCTGCATGACTCACTGTCTACTTCTTCAGAAATATTGTTGAGGTTCATGCTATGGTACTGACATTATGCTTCCCTAACATCTAATAGCCATTTCTCCCTTCTGCTGTGTGTATTACAAGCAAATATAGCCTTGATTAAATTTCCCTTTACCTGAAAAATTCTAGCACCAAATTAAAGGCAATTAGTAACAGCATTTTTTCCTCTGTATTTAAAATTCCCTTTAATTTCTGATTCTGGGGACATTATTATCTAATAGACTCTGTACTTTTTAATTCTAACCTCAGAATTTATATCAAAAAAGGTGTGGTCAGGCTATAAAATTGAGCTGTTGAAACATTTACCAGATATAAAACCTGCATTCCTTTAGATATAATTCACCTGAAGGCCCTGTCTTTTTGTTTGTTTGTTTGTTTTTGGTTTGGGGGCTTACTACTGGCTATACACTCATCAGTCTGGGAACTATTTGGGGCTCCAAAGGATTGAATCACGATCTATCCTAGGTTAGCAAATGCAAGATAAATGCCTTACCACGTGTGCCACCACTCCAGCCCCTCATTTTGACCTTTAAATAATGACACTTATCCCCTTAGCTAGAGAAATCCCACTTTGTACTAATGCCCTACCCTACGTCTGAGGCTAGCCTGCCAGAACTGCCTTGAGATGTTAAAATCAACATACTTTGTAACTCAGGACTTTTCCTGCTATCCCACGACGGATGAATTGTTAAGTATATCAGTCAAAGCTACTGTTAATGTTCATGTAATAGTTCACAAAAATTTATATGATTGTATGGCCAACCCTGAAAAAACTCCTTCACCAAGGGGTGGAGATATGATATATGGGGTGATTTTACACTGTGTCTAGGGAGTGAAGAAAACTATTACTTTATTAAAACTAGAGGTTTAAATTCAGGACAGTTGGAAGCAATGTTGTATAATGATTAGACATGTTGGACAATCTGCGTAATGTGACTTTGCATTGTTTTTCATGTCATCATGGGATACAAACCCCTTCATCCTTGGACTTCTTAAATTCCAATGTTCGGATGTCCTGGGAATAAACAAACACTGATGTTTTTGTTCTAATATTGATTCTTCTCTTCAAGCCATAAGAACAGAACCTTTTTTCTTTTTATATTTAACTTATTTTTTATTGAAAGCACTGTGATTTGCAAAGTTATTCATAGTTATGCTTTAGCATATAATGTTCAGCACCAATCCCACAGTGTCAAGTTCTCTTTACCCATCCATTACTCTCCACATCCTTTCATAATAACATGCATCTCTTTAAGTTTGATGGTTGAAGTTTGAGTTTTATAACTTCAGTGTTATTAATTCTGTGAGTAGGATATTTAGGTTTAGGTTTTTTTCTTTTTTCTTTTTATTTAAACACCTTGATTATAAATATGATTGTAGTTGACTTCCAGTCATTTAAAGAACACCCTCCCTTCACCAATGCAGCATTCCCATCACCAATGTCCCAAATCTCCCTCCTCCCCACCCCATCCCCGCCTATAATCTAGACTGGCTTTCTACTTCTCTCATTCATTCACTTTGTTATGGTAATTCTTAATGTAGTTATTTCTCTAAATGCACTCATCACTCTGTGGTGAGCTTCATGTCGTGAGCTGGACCTTCCAGCCCTTCTCTCTTTTGACTCTCAGAATTATTGCAAAAATGTCTTTGAGGTACCCAAGGAATATCTGAGGTTCCAGATATTGAAAATGTTTGTTGCATTCACAACGAAATACCATCCATCCATGTCAAGCCCATTCATTCATGGACTCTGGAAAAAGTTCAACGAGTCATAGCTCTAGTCTGTGTATTTCTCCAACCTTCATTGTCAATCCAGTAGACTTGGGTGGTGCTGGGATAGTGTATAAATCTGATTCTGTGCATCAAGGAATTATCACAGGGTGTGTTATATAGGGAATCTAGCAGAAATATTTATTTTTAAGAAATAGGTTCCTTAATCGAATCTTCCTACAGGTACACAGGGAGGCATTGACATGCCATGGTGTGATTCTGATGCAAAAAGAAGAAATTAGATGACTGAGCCTCAATCTCCATCTTCTCTGTGGTCAGCAGAAACTGATTCAGAAACACAGAAACTATATGTGGGACATGGTCTCTGTCAGAGTTGTGACTTTGTTCTGTTTGAGTATCCTAACTAATGTTGGCTTTGTCTTAATGGAATCCTAATAAATGTCAGGACCAGTGGGAGAGGTTCAGAAAAAGGCAGCAGGAGCCATGAGTCTGGTAATCCAGCAGTGACCATCCACCAGGAGCAAACATGAGGTGAGGCAGTGTCTCTTAGACCACACCCCAACACTAAAATCTGGCAGTTATATACCATCGAGTCAAATATCATCCTCTGGCATTTACAGGAGGTGTTCTTCTGGTGAATGACATCTTCACCCTTCATATCTTCAGCAATAGTATTAGAGCCCACCAGGGGACATAAGTGTCTCTGTTACCTTATACAGACATTCTCAAGGGAATCTAAATTTTTTTCCTTGTGATATTTTAGCTTTTGTATCTTCCAAAGCACTTATGTTGGTATACAACAAGATAAGTATCATAAAAAATTTTGTTAAATAGACTTCCTTGGGTGAAGATTAATTTTGCATCACAGCCGTTCACACGTTCTTGCTAATGAATAGCACAAGAACACGTAGAAAAACCCACAATACAAGCGTGACAATGGGGAAACAATGCAGGCCAACACCAGGGATAGAGAATGAAGATGACAAATCTGATGAACCAAAAATGGCCAACCATCTAGTTAGTCTCTCAGATATGGAGTTTAGATAAGAAATATGAGGATGTTCACATAACTCAACGAAAGCATAGAATCAAGAGAACATGAAGATAGAAATCAGATAGAAATGAAGATGGTGGGGCCCGGGGGATAGCATGGAGGTAAGGCGTTTGCCTTTCATGCAAAAGGTCATCAGTTCGAATACCGGTGTCCCATATGGTCCCCCGAGCCTGCCAGGAGCAATTTCTGAGCATGGAGTCAGGAGTAACCCCTGAGCACTGCCGGGTGTGACCCAAAAACCCAACCCCCCACAAAAAAAAAGAAATGAAGATAGAAATCCAAACTGAGATAACATGTCTGAAAAAATGGGCATACATATTAAAAACCTCAATGGAAAGTCTCTCCAAAAGAAAAACAGCAAGCTAAGGATAGAATCAGTGAGCTGGAAGATGAGATGCATAACAAGTCCATACAGCAGAAGAGATTGGGAAAATCCTTAAAGCAAATGATCAGACAATGGAAAATTTACTCAAAGAATATGAACAGATGAAAATAGAAATCTTTGATAAGCTCTACAGAAGCAACTTAAGAACAATTGGTGTCCCAGAGAACCAGGAAGAAAATCTCCAGGAAGGATCAACAGTCAAGAACATCATTACAGAGAAACTACTAGAAATAAAGGATTTATGAGACCAAATACTACATGCCCAAAAGTGTACCAGCTAAAAGAGACCTAAGGACAAAATAAAACCACCAAGAATATTCTAATCACAATGATGAATCCCACAGAAAGAGACAAAATACTAAAAGCAGCAAAATTAAAAAGGGAAATTACATTCAAGGGAGCATCCTTGAAATTTACAGCAGACCTGTCAAAAGAAGCACTCAAGGCTAGAAGGCAGTGGTGGGACATGCTGACAAAACTAAATAAAATAAATACTTCACCTAGAATACAGCACCCAGAAAAACTCACTTTCAAGTTTGAAAGAAGTATACATAGTCTCACAGGTAAATAAAAGCTCAGAAACTTTATAGATTCAAAAGAGCCTTAAAAGAAAAATTAAAAGGTATACTTTAAGACAAGACTGACCAACAGACACACCAGAGATCTACACAAATATGGTATTAAATCCCATGACAATTATCTCTCTCAATGTCAATGAACAAAATATACCAGTTAAGAGACACAGAGTGGCTAAATGGATCAAAAAATTAATCCAACTGTCAGGTGGGGAGGGGTGGTTGATCTAAGTCAACCTGTAGAGCTTGGTCCCTTTCTACAGTTGGGGGCTGAACCACACCGTCTGCCAGTAAGGGGAGAGGTGGTTGATCCAGGCCGACCTGTAAAACTCAGTCACTCCAACGCAAACCACCAAATGCAAAGAAATATGGACAAACTAAGGAAAACACTAACAACCAGGGATATGAAGAGATATCTCAGCAACCACACCGTCTGCCAGTAAGGGGAGGGGCGGTTGATTCAGGCCAACCTGTGAAGCTCAGTCACTCCAACGCAAACCACCAAATACAAAGAAATATGGACAAACTAAGGAAAACACTAACAACCAGAGATATCTCAGCAAGTTTCCAAGTCCACCAAAACGTGTGGTCCAATAGATGAAGACCTAAAAGCAATATTGCAAGCCATGGCAAAAGAAATCATGGAATCACTAGCCTACCAGTTCAAGAAATCCATAAATGAACAAATCAACAAACTCAAAGAAAAATTTTACAGAACATGAAATAATCCTTACAAATGGAATTAAAGGAAATAAATGTCTTAGCAAGCCACAGAAGTAGAATTACACATTTGGGAAATCACATAGAAGAATTTGAAGAAAAACTACATACCAAAAATGACAAAGAAGCCAATAAGGAAATAAAATGTAAAGCATTGGAAAAAAAGTTAGGTATTTAATGAACAAAGACAAAAGAAATAATCTACAGATTGTAGGTAGACTGGAAGGGGAGAAAATTGGAAAAGGGGGTAGAACAAGTGGTTAGGGAAATAATAGCAGAAAACATTCCCACCCTTTGGAAAGAGTCTTTGGTGCAAATTTAGGAGGTGAAAAGAGTCCCTAATAAAAAAGACCCGCATAAACCAAGACTAATAATAACCCAAATGGCAGAAAAAAAAAAGAGTAGGATTAACTCCTTAAAGCAATAACGGAGAGAAAAAAACCTCAGGTACAAAGGATGGAACATAAGAATCAAACCAGATCTCCCATTTGAAACAATTCAATTAAGAAGACACTGGAATGACATATTTAAACAAATGAATGAAAAATTCCAACCTAGAGTCCACTACACAGCAAAACTCTCATTTATATGAAAGGGAAGACTAAAAACGTTCTCAAACAAAATGAACTTGGATTATTTGCGCAAACAAAACCTATACTAAATGACCTTCTCAGAGATGAATTACACAATCAAAACCCCGGATTGTAAAATAACCATCCTATAGAAGACAATTGCAAAAGAGCCATCTCGTCAATAATCTCCTTAAATGTCAATGACTAAATTCTTCCATTAAAAGACACAATTGAGAGCTGGATTAGAAAACATAAACAGAATTTCTTCTGCCTCTAAGAAACACAGCTACAAGTACAGAATTGACACAGGCTTAAGAATAAAAGGATGGAGGCGCTGGAGAGATAGCACATTGGTAAGGTGTTTGCCTTAGATGCAGAAGGATGGGGATTCGAATCCTGGAATCCCATATGGTTCCCTGAGCCTGCCAGGAGCGATTTATGAGCATAGAGCCAGGAGTATCCCCTGAGCGCTGCCAGATGTGACTCAAAAACCAAAAACCAAAAACAATAAAATAAAAAATAAAAGGATGCATATAAATCATTCCAACCAATGGAAAACAAAAAAAGCAGGGGCGGCCATTCTTTTATCAGACCAAATTGCATTCAACCTCAAGAAAGTGATCATAGACGAAGAGGGTCACTACTTATTGATCAGGGGAATGCTAGATCAAGTTAATGCTTATGCACCAAATTCAGACCCAGAAAATATGTAAGGCAATGGCTCGCAAAGCTGGAAAAACAGATGAAAGGAAATGTGATAGTAGTAGTAGATCACAATAACTCATTATCATCACTGGACAGATCCACCAGACACAATAAGACACAAAGAAGTAAGAGCCCTAAATCAGAAATTGGAAGAACAATGTCTAATAGATCTATATAGGGTCCTCCATCCCCAGAAAGCAGAATACATATTCTTTTCAAGTCCACATGGAACCTTCTCCAGAATAGACCATGCCTTCGGATATAAATATAACTTGTATAAAATCATTAATAAAAGGATCATTAGAAGCACCCTATCAGATCACTGTGCAACAGAGGTCAAAATTGACTGTAAGAAGAAGCAATGGAGAAAATCCAGTACCTGGAGATAAAACAGCATTCTGCTCAACAATAGCTGGAACAAAGAGGAACTCATGGAAGAAATAAAAAAAAATTCCTTGAGACAAGCAATAATGAAGAGACAACTTGTCAAAATTTGTAGGACACAGCAAAAGCAGTAAACAGCTGGAAACTCATAGCAATACAGGCCTATGTCAGGAAAGAGAAAAATGACAAAATTAGCAGTTAAAAGGGTCACCTGAATGAACTGGAACAACAACAGCAAAGAAACCCAAACTCAACCAGAGACAAGAAATAATAAAAACTGAGGTTAGAGTTAACAGGTACAAGGTCCTATTAGAGAATGTCCCCAGAATCAGAAATTGCAAGGGCAACTAAAATACAGAGAATAAAATGTTGCTACTTTGGTGCTAGAATTTTTCAGGTAAAGTGAAATTTAATGAAGGCTATATGTGCCTGTAATACAAACAGAAGAAGGGAAAAAGGCTAATTATATGTGAAGAAATCATAATGTGGGGCCCGGAGATAGCATGGAGGTAAGGTGTTTGCCTTTCATGCAAAAAGTCATCGGTTTGAATCCCGGTGCCCCATATGATCCCCCGTGCCTACCAGGAGCAATTTCTGAGCATGGAGCCAGGAGTAACCCCTGAGCGCTGCCGGGTGTGACCCAAAAACAAAACAAAAAAAAATAATAATGTCAGTATTATAACATAAATCTCAAAAATATTTATAAAGGAATAGACCAGTGATCCAAGCAGGGGAGAAGCCTCCCAGTGCGCCTTCTGGTGAAATATTTCCTGGGAATATTCAAAATAATCTTCTGCACTAAGAATATGACATTCTACTGGGTCTTCTGTCCATCTTTCTATTAGAAATATAGAAATTCCTATTAATGGCTCAACCAGGCTGAGTATGAAACACAATTAATTTGGTAGTCTTCTACCTAGTATGGAACTAGAGCTACCTGCCAGAACTGATTTTTTTTATTGAGTACAGGGACCAGACCTCAGTGGGCTGTAAGCCCAATCAGGTTTACAAGTGAGAAAATCTCTGTCATTGGGTAAATCCAAGTTGTAAGGAACATACAAAGAAAACAAGTATGATCTTCATTTTGGGTAAAATATGGTATAACCCAACAACTCAAGCCAGAAAAATCACTTTTGTACTTTTGGTCCATTGTTATTAGCTAAGAAAAACAAAGGAGGATGGAAAAAGAATCTGCCAAGGATGTTTTCAGAATGGCTGTCCTGGACCATATCAAGTTGTCTATTGACATAGACTTTTATTAAGGGAAATAGACTTTCTAGCTAAAGAAACTCTCACCTGTACTGAACCACTGAAATCAACATTTTACATTTGATTTTGTGAACAGATTTCTGTGACATGACAGAGGGCAATTTTTATCCACATAAATAGTACTAGGAAAAATTTTAAATGCATTGCTGAGTAGTTAAACCTACTGTAGTTTTTAAATTTTTGGACTACCCCATTAGCAATGAACATTTCCTCGGCCCTGTGCTCATGAACCATTCTTAGTGGCTCTGTTGTGTAGGACCACAATTATTTTATTCCAATACAAAGACTTCAGTCCTTGACTTATATTCCATTGATTAAGGATTTTGAAATAAATATGGCTACTTTGTATTAGTTCCATGGAAGTAATTTAATCTCTTTATGAAACCTCATTTGTCTGGGGTGTATTGAATGGTAATAAAAGTTATTTTTTATTAACACAAAACTATGAGATTGGACATCTACTGATCCTATGTTTCTCATACTTATGCTGGCCTTGGAAATGAATCTTTATGGCTATCTTGCTCCAGGACCTATATTCTACATTCTGGATTAGGGAGTGTGAGTCCAATACTTTTTATTGAAGCTGCTTCAGTCAAGAACAAGGCAAATATTTTCCACACAATATCATCTCCTCAGTTACAGATAAAGCAATTCCACAAAATAATTTATGTTATAATTATCTTTACACCCCAGCATGTCCTACGTATAAATTAACCTGTGGTTTGCATTGAGAACTTTTTCAAAATAATATTGTTCTGTGCAAGTACTGTTTTCTGAAATAGCACTTATTATGAATGTTTTTCTTTCTTAAATGGAGGAACACTCAGTGACTCTCAAGATTTCTGATTTCAGGAATTACTTCTGTAATTCAGGAATTGCTGTATTCAGGAATTGCTTCTATAATTATTTCCGTAATACAGGGTCTGTATTCAGGAATTTCTTCTGTCAATTCTTAGCGGACCAAATGAAATGCCAGTGATGGAACCCACATTGATTTGTTTAAGAAAACTCCCAATGTTTAATTTACTTTATTTTTCAATCAGAACTTAGGTGTAATGTGAATATTTGACAATTTTTGGATTGTGTTTCTCATCTCTTTCCTTCCTACAGGATAGGGGTGTCACTTTGTCTTTCCTATTAGAGTCAATAGTGAGGAGAAAAAAAATGAAATGTTCAGAAGTTAGCATGTTACAGAAGGCTAGTAACACACTGTTGAGTAATAATTCATTTGCCTTATTCATGCCAGAACTTCAAACTACACTAGAAGAAAAAATGTATATGCAGAAATAAACAGGTTTATGGAAATGGGGACATTTTATATCAACATAACTCAGATGCACAGCTACAATGGATATCAGATAAGTGTAAAATGAGATATATCTTTCTATTGATCAGAAATGAGAATCAGTTTTCTTTATTTGCAAAGGCAAACCAGGTCAATGGAAGGGAACACAGACAGATGCCAATGAAAACAGAGTCCTCAGGTCCAGCAGAAACTGACACAAACAAAAGGAATACATGAAAAATCTTTATTTTTTTCAGACTTTATATGTATCTCTCTCAATCACCCCTATATACTGTTTTACACTGATATTCTAGATAATCTTTCCTTCTGTCTTTGTTATTTTAAAGTTAAAAAACGCAACAGTGTCATAAATAAAAAAGAAATTATTATATATGTTATATATATAGAGCAATATTTGCTCTATACACAGACATTGAAAAGTGGAAGGAGAAATGGGGACATTGGTGGCAGGAAATATGCAGTGAGGAAGGGTTTTGGACATAGTAGAACTTAAATTCAATGATGAACAGATTTTTTAAATAATATCTTTACTTGAGCATCTTGATTACAAACATGTTTGTAATTGGATTTCAGTTAAAACACCAACATTGTCATTTGCCAGTGAAACATTTCCACCACCAGTGCCCACCCCATATCTTCTTCCTCAATGCCTGCCTGTATTCGTGATAGGTATTCTAGTTCTCTCACTAGGTACCATCGTCATCATAGTTGTTAGTGTAGATATTTCTTTAACTGAACTCACCACTTTTTGGTAAGGTTCATATCATGTGTCAGTCCTTCAGGTCCTCATCTCTATTGTCTCTGTGTATTATTACAATACTGTCTTTTATATATTTTAAAGCATACATATGAGTGAGACTATTCTGGGTCTATATATATATCTCCCCCTGACAGATGACACTCAGCATAATAGTTTGTATGTCCATCCATGTGGCTGCATATACATTGTTTATATATACCAAAGTTTTTTTAGTCATTCATCTGTTGAAGAGCATCTTCATTGTTTTCAGAGTCTGGCTAGTGTAATTAGAGTTATAATGAATATAGAGGTGAAGAAGGCCATTTCCTATTCTGTTTTTGTCTTCCTTGGTTATATCCCTAAGAGTAGTACAACTGGATCATATGGAATATACATATTTTAATGGAAAATAAATAAATGAAAATATTTGAAGCCTTACAATATTCCTGAAATATTAAGTCAAATGGGATCAGCAGTATACATTAGACAGGGTTTATATTTAAAAGCCACTGATTAGTCTAGCAGAGAAAACCCCCAAGTCAAGAGGCTAGAAATTGTATTAACTATCTTATAATATCATCATGCACTGAAATTAGAAGTCAATTACAAACATACACAGAGAAATAAAAATAACACCTGGAAATTCCACAGGTCTCGATGGAACTGCCAGCGAGTTAGAGATGAAATCAAAGAGGAAATTCAAAGATTCCTAGAAACAAATGGCAATGAAGACATGAATAAACAGGACTGTGAAACACAGAAAAAGCAGTATAAGAGAGAAATTTATCTCTTTTCAGATGTTCATCAGGAATGAAGAAAAAAACCTACATAAATAATATAATGTCTCAGCTTAAAAATTGGAAAATGATCAACTACAGATTTCATAAATAAGGAGATGAAAGAAAATAAAATTCAGAGCAGAAATTAATAAAATAGAAAGTCCCCCAAATCAAATTATTAATGAAATCAAGATTTATTTGTCTGAAAAATAAAGAAGACCTATAAACCAATATTTAGACTCACGATAAAAGAAAGAAAAAACCAAGAAATTCATTCAAATTAGAAATGTAAAGGAGCAGGTTACTATGGATAATGCAAAGATTGAAAGGTTAATCGGGGATTATCTTGAGAAACTTTATGCCACAAAACAGGAGAACTTGGAAAGAGTGAAGAAATTCTTGGACAAAGAAATTTCATAAAGAAAAATATAACACAATGTCATTGATAAACACAGACTCAGCTCTCCAACCAAATTCTAGCATGTAGGACTCAAGAATTCATCAAGAAGGTCATGCACCATTATTAATAGCTTCATTTGTGAGATGCATAAACTAACACAGAGGATCCACACCCCCTGTAGGAATCTGGTCTTCATGAGGGGTTTTGAATGTACAGTGGACGAGCACTTCATTTCTCTCTCTCTTCTTCCAAAATTTCTTCTTACTTCATATTATTTCCATACTTCTCCCTTTCATCTCTCCTTTACTTCTTTTTCCTCTTTTGCCTTCCTTTCCTCATTCCAGTCTTCCAACTTTTCTTCTCCTTCATCCTCTCTTCCTTACTCCATTCCCTTTTTCTTTTCTCCTTTCCTTCATCCCCTCTTCGCTTTTGTCCTTTCTAGTCTCTCTCCTTACTACTTTAATCCTTTCTATGCTTATTTCCTTTTAATTTCTTCATTTTCTCATTATCTGTTTCTTTTTCTATTTTGTTTGACTCTTTTCTTTATGTTGCGTCCATTCTAACTTTCTTCTGTTTCTTCTTTCTTCCACAGATTTATGAGTTCACACGACTGACTTTATGTTGGATGTTGGGAGTAACTTACCTACTTAAAATGCAGTTGTATAACAGCATAATGAACATTTTTGAAAATCCTAAATACTGAGGAACAGCATGTTAAAAATGTCAAGAAGTCTCTTAGCCTTAGGCATAGTTAATTCACAATAACAAAGGGAAGCAAGGAACTGAAATTAACCTCATCTTTCAGCCACAGAAAAAAATTATTTCAATATCTCCAATAAACACAACAAAACTGAGAATCAGGTTGGATTTGAAAATTCTGAAACTCTCATGCTCAGTGAATGAACAGGTAAAAATAAAGACTAAATTTCATTTTAGAAATTTGTTCATTAGAATCTTTAAAAGAAAGATGAAAATGCACTTTTAAAGGGACTTGTCTGTGAAATTGTGTCCATTGATATTAAAACATAAAAGTTAGTAAAAGACCTTGCTTCCAAGGGAATTAATGGAAACATCATCTTTGTTTGCTATGCATATAATAATTGAAGGAGAGATATTACAAGAAAAGATGTGAATTTAATCACAAATAAAGGCCATTTTTGTAAGTGTCTAAAGAATATCAAGAAGGAAATTGTGACACAAATGGTAACTGCTTGAAAGACATCGTGACAATCAAATAACCCCAAGTCCATTCTATTGACTGTTAAAATAACTCACAAAGATTTTGATTTTTTCTTTTTCTAATAACTGTCATTAGACCAATGTAGCTTGTGTTCAGTTTTCTGTGTCTATTTTGGGGGCACTCTCATGGCTCGGGACTTATGCCCAACCTCTGTGCCTCAGGGATCAATCCCAGCAGTTCTCAATAGACCATCTGTATTGCCAGGAATTTTTCCTGGAGTCTGCCACAAGGAAGCAAGTGAGTTATTTCCTCATGGGCTCACAAATAAATATTCTTATGAAAATCAAGTTACTGCTTCCAGGATGATTCAGCCGTAAATTGCTCTAAGGGGTAGGCGAGACTCCAATCTTATCAGCCCATTGGTCCTTTACATCTTGTGCTAATATAGATAATCCAATAAAAAGACACCTATTAGAGATTGTCCTCACCTCATATTATAATCTTCTCCTAAGGAATTGTGGTATCCAGCTCCAAGATGAAATTGTTGATGCTGATTCTTCTACTTGGCCTTACTCACGCACTCCTGAATCCTAAGGTACCAGGATTGTGTGATTTGTAAGGAAGGGAGGAAGTGATGTTATGTTTGTGTGTATGTGTGTGCATGTGTGTTTTCATGATTTCAAAAGTGTCTCCATGGAAAAACTATGTTTGAATATAAATCCTGGTCTAAATGCAAATCTTGTTCTGTAGAACATAATAGTTACTAGGAAGTCCTTTCTAATGGGAACTTTTCTTTTCAGAACACAGGACAATGGGAAGTGAGGAAAATAGCATCCACAAATAAAGAGGCAATTTCAGAAACTGGCAACCTGAGACTTTTCTTATCGAGTGTTAATTGTACGACCACAGATTGTATTTTGATAAAACTTTCCCTTTATCAGCAGTAAGTAAAATTTACTTCTCAATCTTAAGTAAAATTTAAGTAATTTTAAGTTATTTTAAGCAATTTTAAGTAAATTTAAGTAAAACCCGCAGTAAGAAAAATTTCATGTCACCAATCTACTAGTTTCACAAGAAGAAAAGAATGTTTTCTTAGAGTCTGAATTGAAGAGCAAGGTTTCTCATATCCTACTCAATGCTGTTTCCCAATTCAAATTTTATGAATATTTCGAAAATATTTCACATGGTGAACCCATTGACAGTTATTCATTGACAGTTACTCATGGAAAATTTTACAACAAACCCATAATCCATTAATTCTTCCATATTAATTCTATGGAAATCATTTTGTTTCTCCATAAAATATGAGAATCAAAATAAATAAATTCCTGAACAAAGCTTATAGTTTTTTATAAAATAGCATAAATATTCAATGACCTGAAAACTGATTACTAATGATGGGTATCATAGGTATCATTACTAATTACTGATTACTAATGATGGATATCATTTCTGCAAGAAATGCCAATGTGAAATCGGAAGGAAATCAGTGAACTGAATGAAATCATTTATGAGTGAATTTATGTATTTAATAGAACATGTTGAGAAAATCCGTATAAGCTAAATACTCATCATGTTAGGAAACCCCATATTTAATTTCTATCAAAGTACCCAAAGTTTTTCTGTGACTCTCACGTACAAAGAAAAGTTGATATGGATGTTGTCTTAAAAGGACATACTCATAATTACTTTGCATTCTTCTCAATTTTTTTATATTTTATTTTAACACCTTGATTACATACATAATTGTGTTTGGGTTTCAGTCATGTGTAGAACACCACCCATCACCAGTTCAACGTTCCCATCACCATTGTCCCAAATTTCCCTCCTCCCACCTACCCCCCTGCCTGTTCTCTAGACAGGCTCTCCATTTCACTTATAGGTTCTCATTTTTAGGACAGTTCAAAATGTAGTTATTTCTCTAACTAAACTCGTCACTCTTTGTGATGAGCTTCATGAAGTAAGCTGCAACTTCCAGCTCTTTTCTCTTTGGTGTCTGAAAATTATTATTATTGCAAGAATGTCTTTCATTTTTCTTAAAACCCATAGATGAGTGATACCATTCTGCGTTTTTCTCTCTCACTGACTTATTTCACTCAGCATGAGAGATTCCATGTACATCCATGTGTAGGAAAATTTCATGACTTCATCTCTTCTGACAGCTGCATAATATTCCATTGTGCATATGTACCACAGTTTCTTTAGCCATTCTTCTGTTGAAGGGCATCTAGATTGTTTCCAG
>PVKC010031544.1:0-14518 GCA_004027635.1 Crocidura indochinensis | reverse complement strand
TCTAATACTAAATAATGTATAATTTTATAACCATGTAGTGCACACTGATTAAATTTTTTTAATTTTTTAATTATCTAAAAAATATAATAATCAAGATCAGGAAACAACTCATATGACCAACAACACAGTACATGGACAAAGAAATTGTGGCATACTGCTGCTATCTTCCTGGCAGAAAAATAGCTTGGCTCCTCCACCAACCTCCAAAAGAAATTAATGACTGCCAATATTTTCCACTATTTCAACTCTGACTGATACCTCTGCTACCTTTCCAGAAAATGGAAGAGAGTAGATTCATTCCCCTTCCTGTATGAACTACAGCAGTCCAATGTCACACCCTATGCCCTCTGACAGAAAGCCTTATGGGAAAGTTACATAGTTATCTACCAATTTCACTGAACCTAAATAGTACCACTCAATTAGCAACAACCACAACCCAGCAAATCCTTAAACAGACTTTAGTAACACTATGGAGAGATATAATTAGCATTTCAAATTGTTAATCTAAATTGTGATTATTTAATTTGTTGTAATAAGCAATATGATGTAAGTTTGTTCATGCCTATATAGAAGCAGGCTATGGTGGTGGGTGGGAGGAAGATTGAAGACACTGGTGAAAGAAAGATAACATTGGAATCTGGATTGGTGTTTGAGTATTTAGAGTGCCTTAAACTACTGTATAATGAGCAACTTTTTAAATCATGATGTTCTAATAAAAATTATGGGAAAAAAATAAATGGAACACTACTCAGCAGTAAGAAAAGTTAAAATTGGGACCAAAACAGTGGTTCAACTAATAGGGTGTCTGCCCTGTGTATACTAACCTAGGACAAACCGTGGTTCTATCTCCCCGCGTCCCATATGGTCCCCCAAGTCAGGGGTGATTTCTGTGCGCATAGTCAGGAGTAACCCCTGAGCATCACTGAGTGTGGCCAAAAACCAAAAAAAAAAAAAAAAAGTTAAAATTTTGCCATTTCCTTTTAAATGGTGGGATTAACTGAGTGGAATTAAATGGTGTTGTATTAATTGAAATAAGTCAGGAACAAAATAAATATTGGGTGATTTTACTTACATGTGGTATAAAATAAAATAAAGCTAAGAAATTAACAGTACCTAATAAAGGCATATGTCAATGGAACTGAGTATATCAAATGGAGGGGAGAATTTGGAAAGTTGCTAAGAATGACATAAGGAAACTGGAGGAGTGTTTAAATTTTACTGATGGTGGAGAGACTCTAGCATTGTATATCAAAAGCTCTAAAAATTGACACCATGGTAATCTGATTACTTCAACAATACTAAAAGTTACTTATTGAAAGCAGTTTGATAAAAGCAAATAAATCTTCCACTAAGTAGCTTCTGACATAATAGACAAATGAAAAAAGAGACATATTCTAAAGATGGCAGAAAATCAGGAATTAAGATGAAACCACAAGTTCCCAGGATTATAGTATGTTCAAGTTTCCCAGCGCATGCTAAAACATCATGCAAGTAAGTAGAAGTGAAGGCTGAAAATTTTAAAGTGCTTTTGTGTAAAAGCCCTATGAAATGTGGTGGGATCAAAAGAAAAGACCTCCAATAACTTAGTTCAATTTGTAGTCTTCACAAGCATATGCTTGATATGTGAGCCTATGAAAAAAATACTATTAAAAATTCTTTGATTCATGGGGTTGGAGTCATGTCCAGCAGATAGGGCACTTGCCTTATATACAGTCAACCAAAATTTGATTATCAGCTTCCCAAATGGTCCTCAGAGCCTATTAAGAGTGACCACTGAGTACAGAGTCAGTAGTAAACTCTGAGTACAGTTGGGTGTGGCTCTCTAAAAAGCTTTTGTTCTGGGGCTTGGAGGTGTAACTTAATATCATATTCATCTTGCATCCTCAAAGTCCTAGTTTTGATCCCTGGCATCTTCTCTGAGTACCCCCTAAAAGTAATTGTTAATTCATTTACATTAATTTAATAACTAATTTTCTTACCATCCACTTGCAGAGTACAAAATATCTCAGAATTAAGGTAGAAAAGATACATGCATACATACTTATATACATACTTAAAACATACAAATGATTTAACCAAAACTTCTATATGAAGAGTCATAAGTACTATTTACTATATGTAAGCATACCTGTATATATGTAATTTAAAAGAATTTATAAATTGGAAATTCCATGAATCCCAAACAATGCCTTCCACTCAAATTCCAGTGCTGTTTTACTTTCTGGATCACAGAAACAAAGAAGGCAAATAAATCTGGATATCTATAAATTTTGTCTACAAAGACGATTGTAAAGTGTCTACCATGGTGAGAACTAAAAAATCATTCTTCACATGTACATATTTAAAGGTCTATATGCATAAATTAGTTTCCCATAGTGCTGCAGAGCTCTAATTATTTTTAATTTATACAAATGCATGCAATTAAAGTGCAATTACAATGCGATTAAAATGTCAATTTAATTAAAATTAAAAAATTATAAATCTGCTCATGAAATTTCTTAATTCCTTTTGGGGTTCAATTAATGCCACTAATGATTAAAATACTGTGAAAAATCATATATTCATCTAAAAGGCCAACTGCATATACCTTAGAATGTGACTTCTCATTAAGACCCACAGAGTCTAGTTTTACAATGAATGTTTGATAATAACTATCCAAATCAGTTGTTCCACAAGGTACAACCAAAAGAATAAGATGAGGTTAAGTATGAGTGCCCTATAGGGAAATGAATTAAAAAAGAAACATAAAATTTCCAAGCATTTCAAGCTTCTTAAATGTCTTGGCTAAATAAATTTACATTTAGAAGCACAAGATATATGACTTCTGTACCCCAATTTCTTTATAGATGAAGACATTGAGTTAACAGGGGCTGATATGAGAGTCAACAATATAAATAGACATTTTAATAAAACAGAGGATAAGTTCTGCTAAAGGATTCATTTATATAAGCCTTTGATAGATAAAGGCTCTCATTTATAAAGAAAAATATCAGGACATGAGTAGTCCAATGGCATGCTAGAAACTCAAATCTAAAAGTCTAGCTTGATTAAATTATTTTTCAAAAAGCAAACATTTTTAAACATTTGTAGGTCCTGAATGTATAAAAATGGCACGTGTTTCCAGTCCTAGAGAAGCTGTACTTTGGAGGAGATAACAAATATGCAAAAGCTTCATTGTTCTATAATGGGATAAATATCATTGGGTTCTATGTTCTGTAAAGATACATAAAATTCATGTTAAAATAAGCTCCCTATAAAATTACCCATTGTGCCATATTACCAATTCCAGGCTCCAATCCCAGGCTGAATCAGGGAAGAGCACAAAATAATCTAAACCAGGATGAGGGACCAGAGTAATAGCACAACGTTAGGGCATTTTCCTTGCCAGATGCCAACCTGAAACAGACCCAAGTTAAATCCCTGGCATCTCATATGATCCCCTGAACCTGTCAGGAGCAATTTCTGAGTGTAGAGTCAGGAGTAAGCTCTGAGTGCTGCAGGTGTGGCCCCCAAACAAACAAACAAACAATAAACCAGGCTGAGGTTGCAACACATAGAGATTGGCAGTCTTCTACCTCATCTCCTGCAAGGTACCTACCAAAACTGTTTTCATTGAGTATAGAGACCACCCCAGGTAGGGCAGTAAGTGCATAGAGCAGATAACCCAGACTATCCTAAGCCTGTGCCACCCAGGTTTACATATAAGATGATTTTTTTTCTACAAGACTTACACTTAAATTGTTTTTGTTTCTGTTTTGTTTTGTTTTGTTTACTTCAATAATAGGGATAGAATTCATAGCATCATACACATGAGTCATAAACTAAATTACTGAACCACATTCCTTACCCTGGGCTTACCCTGTTGACTTGAAAATCCAGCTTTAAACTTTTCATGCTATTTTTATTTCAACTTAAGATGTATTGCGAATTTTATTTTCTGTATTTTGCTTTAATTCATATTAAATCATTGAACTTACAACACATTATTAATGCTCATTTCACTGTTGAAAATTTCTCAGATGATATATCATTATGCACTGCTACTTCACTATTATTTCTCTGTTATCTTTTCTGGCATTTCTATTATCTCAATGCAGAATCTATTTTAATCTCAGCATTTCGTTTTTTATATATTTCAGGTGAAATATTTTGCCACACTATTGTAACTAACTCTATGTTACTTACTTATAATTGGATAGTATCATCTTTTGAGAATGACAAGTAAAAACTTGGCAATTTATTCAGTGCTGTAGATTAGTGGTGATTTTTTAAAATAAATTTTATGTACCCTCTGAAGAAAAGTAAATTTCTTAAATATATGTTACACAAAAATCTCTGGTGTCATTTGAAACTGAGACCTCCCAAAAATATCTATAAGCAAAACTATTCCAGTTGAATGAGAAATAGCACCTGAAGCCTCAGTCTCCAATTTAAATTGCATAATGTTGGACACAGAACAGGAAAAATATCTTTTATCAAAAGGGCTAGACATACACTAATCTCGCTCATTTGTGCTATTAATATAATAAATTAATATACATTAATCACTATGGCTATTAATTAATCAATATGCATTAATATTTGATATTAAATATTTAATACTACTTATTGCATTAAGTTGATTACTTAGTAGATTGATTAATTGATTATTAGTTTGTTTGATTATTTAACTGATTATTAATATATTGATTTGATTGATTGTTTGAATACTCATTATTGAATAATATAATATAATATAAGAGAATATAGAAATAATATCCAGAAAAAATAGAGATAAGGGTTAATAGGACCAGTCCATGTTAGGAAGCTTCCCACAAAGAGTGGTAAGTAAATGCAGTTAGGGTAGTAAATGGTCCATTGTGACAGGATAGTTGGAACTGATCACTCTGGACAAGAAATGGGTGCTGAAAGGGGATAAAGTGATGTACACAGTGGCAATAGTGCAAAAACAGTGTCAAATAAAGAAATTAATGAATTGGACACCAAAAAATATCCAAAAACATGCAAGAGTTAGTTCATTGAAAAACAAACAAGATTGATAAACCATTAGCACTACTCAGAGTAAAAATTTTAATAAATAAAATCATAAATGAAATGAGGATACTATAGATACTGCAGAAATTCAAAGAAAAACCATATATTTCTTTGAAAAATTTTGTGACAAAAAACAATAGAACCTGGAAGTAGCAAATGAATTCTTGGACTCCAATAAGTTCCAAAAGTTGAAATAAGATTCATCAGAGCTCAACAGACAAATCACTATTGAGGAAATTGAAATGTAATCAAATGTCTTCCCAAAAACAAAAGCCCAAGCCAGATGGATTCCCTAGTAAATTCTATCAAACTTAAAGAGAACCTACTGCCAATAGTTTTCAGGCTCTTCCAGAAACTGGAGTAACAGAAACATTCCTAAAGAGTTTCTATGACATTAACATCATTCTGATAACAAAAGCAGACATCACAAAGAAAGATAATTACAGACTAATATTCCTAATAAACACAGATGCCAATGTCCTTACCAAAATATTAGCAAATAAAATTTAACAATTAAACAAGAAAGTCATATACCATGACCAAGTAGAATTCTTTCCAGAGAAGCAAGAATCATTTAAAATATGAAAGTCTGCTGTGTCGTTTACTTCTTGACTAGTTATTGATGGATTCTCAAAGAGCTCCCAGAATGAGAAATTAATTCCCATCCCCATATCCCCTTGGAAAGGAAAGAGATCTTGGCAATATTTATCTGTGGCAAATAATCCACACAGACAGGAGGGTAATAGGGCAAGAAGTTCTTTTTCAGCCTACCACCAGCTCCAAAAATCCTCGAGCCAGCTAGTAAACTGCTCCAAAAGAACCCGAGCAACTCACTTCCAAACTATTTATTATGGTCTCAATAGTGTCCCCACCTGAAAGGTCATAAATGTGGCAACAGACAGAGATAATAATCTTATAGAAATGCTTTCATATATAATAATTTCCCCTTCTTTAGTACAGCAACAATAATAGGATACAAAAGTAAGTAACATTTCCTATAATTATAAAAGGAACAACTAAGCAATAAGAAAAGGGTGACTTTTTGCATAAGCATCACAGGGAAAAGTAAAAAATAAACTTCTAATCTAAACACAGGTGTCCAAACTCAGAAATATATGTCAAGGAATCGACTACAAGCTCCAGAGATGATAAATCTATGATGTACAAGATGAAGAAATCCAAATAAGTTCTTCCTTGGGAGAACAAGAGGAGTATTCAAAATTTAATGATCAAAGATCTAGTAGGCAATGGGGAGCTCCCTAGGCAATCAAAGGATAACCTATGCTCTTTTTGTTTTTCTTTTTAAGGAAGGGGCAGATGTTACCCCTCCCCAAGGCTAAATGCTAATTTTACCTGATGGTAAGACCTGCCCATATCTGGAAGGGGTTTTTGGATGGTAATAAAAGGATTGCCTGATGGGTGTAAAAGGAATTACCAGGCTTAAAAGGTTTAAAATTTAGGAGCCACACGTGATGGGCGGGACCTTAATAAAGTTGATATCTCCTGAAACCTGACTTCACCTGTGGATCATTTCCTCACGGCTACCCTGAACCCTTCAGACCTGTCGGCTGAACGGGATTGCAAGTGTGTGGTCTGGGATGGAGGAGAAAGGCCTCACCATTCCTTCATCCCATCACCATCCATCACCATACAGGACTCAATTATTAATGTTTTTCAACAAAAGTCAACGATTATAAGACATAGGATTCGCCAACAATCATTACAAAAAATAAAAATTTCATTGACTCTGCTTGGATGACCCCTTTAATATTGAATTCCAGGATCACCATACAGGAGTAAACTGTCAGTTCATCTACACCAAAATTTCTGAAGATCATGGCTTCTCTGCCCAAGCAAGATATAAATAAATTTCAAATGGAACTTGGCATCACCCTGAAGAATTCTAACGTCACACTGTTGGTTCAAGTTTACCAAAATGGCTTCAGAGTAGACTAAATTTATACAGCATATTAAAAGAAAAAGACATTTAATTAGCAACTGGGAGATATTGAGGGGACCTGTCAGCTTCATGTGATTTTCTTCTCTTCTCTCTCCTGAAGCTCTCCTAGAGGGCCAGGAAGGGCCCAGTAAAAAATGTCTCCTAAAAGCACCCAAGCTGAATGGCCAAGAAAGACTGAGTTAAAACTGGCTACCAGAGGCACCTGGCACAGAGGTGACTCCTTTGTCTGTGAAAGTGGGAGGGGTATGCCCCTGCTGTGAGATAAGTAACTGGGAGAGACTAAGGGGACCTGTCAACTTTGCGTGTTTCTCTTCTTTTCTGACTCCTGAAGCTCTCCTGAGAGGTCTAGGAAGGCCCAACAAAAACTCTCCGCAAGGCTCCAGAACAGCAGCTCCACTTCACTTTGAGCCTCACACTCTTTCTAACTAATGAACCTAACTATAACACGCAGAAAAAATCACACTACAAGCGTGACAATGGGGAAACCTCACAGACAAACACCATGCACAGAGAATGAAGGTGATAATCTGATGACCCAAAAAAATACCTATCATCTGGTTAATCTCTTAAGGAATTTAGAATCCAAATATGGAGGATCATCATGGAAATCAAAGAAAACATAGTTCTAGCTAAAAAGAATACAAAGATAGAAATCAGAAAACTCCAAACTGAAATAAGAGATCTGAAAAACATGGTAGCTGAAATAAAAACCTCAATGGAAAGCATCTCTAACAGGGTAACATTAGCTGAGGACAGAAGCAGTAAATTGGAAGATGAAATATAGAACAATTCCATACATCAGAAGAGATTGGAAAATAACCTGAAGGCAAACAAGCAGACAATGAAAAGAATACTCAAGGTATGTGAACAGATGAAAATAGAAGTCTTTGATAAACTTAACAGAAACAACATAAGAATCATTTGAGTGCCAGAGACCCAGGAAGGGGATCCCCAGGAAGAATCAACAGTCAAAGACATTATCACAGAGAAACTCCCAGAGCTAAAGACCGCATGCAATCAAATCTTGAATGCCCAAAGAGTGCCAGTTAAAAGAGACCCAAAGAAAAACACCCCAAGACACATCCTAGTCACAATGATGAATCCCACAGATAAAGATAGAATACTAAAAGCAGCAAGATCAAAAAGGGAAATTACATTCAAAGGAGCTTCCTTCAGATTTACAGAAGATATGTCAAAAGAAACTCTCAAGGCCAGAAGACAGTGGTGGGATATTGTGACAAATCTGAATGAAATGGATGCTTCACTTAAAATACTGCACCCAGCCTGACTCACGTTCAGGTTTGAAGGAAGGATACATAGCTTCATGGATAAGAAACAGCTCAGAAACTTCACAGATGCAAAATCAGCCTTAATGGAAAAACTGAGAAGTCTACTTTAAGACAAGACAGACCAACAGACACTCCAAACTTATACACAAAGATGGCACTAAATCCCATGCCAAGAATCTTCCTCGATATCAATGGACTAACTGCACCAATTAAAAGACTAGAGTGGCTAAATGGATCAAAAAGATGAGTTCAACCTTCTGCTTCCTATAAGAAACACAGCTGAATAGTTAGAACAAATATAGGCTCAAAATCAAAAACTGGAGGAAAATCATCCAAGCAAACAAAACCCTTAAAAAAAGCTGGGGTGGACATATTAATAACTAACACCAACTTTAGACTCAGAAAGTTGTAAGGGACAAAGATGGACACTTAGTATTAAACAAGGGATATGTGCAACAGGAAGAAATCGCACTACTAAACATATATGCACCCAATGAGAGACCAGCAAAATATATAATACAATTATTGAAAAATTTGAAAGAGGACATCAATAACACAATAATGGTGGGAGCTCTCAACATAGCCCTGTCAACATTTTATAGGTCAAAACAGACTGAAACCCAACAAAAATATACTAGATCTGAAAAATAGAAATGGAAGAAAGAGGCTTTGTAGATATATATATATGACACTCCATCCCCAGAAACCTGGATACATATTCTTCTCCAGTGTATATGAGTCATTCTCTAGAAAAGATCACATGCTGGCACATAAAGCATACTTCCATAAAAAGCAAGAGATTAGAAAATTTGTAGACTATCTTCACTGATCTGAAACTAGATGTAAATTACAAAGTGACAGAGAAAAAACTTTAACAACTGGAAATTAAACAGACAACTACTGAACAACCAGTGGATCCGAGATTAAATCAAAGAGGAAATTAAAACTTACCTGGAAACAAATGACAATGAAGACACAAACTATCAAAATCTAAGGAACACATCAAAAGCAGTACTGAGAGGAAAAATTATAGCTTTGCAAGCAAACATTAGGAAGAAAGAAGGGGCATGCCTCAGTAGCTCAATGACACAGCTTATAAAATTAGAGAATTATCAACAAAAGGAACCAAAAATAGGAAGACAGAAAGAAGGAAATAACAAACTTAGAGCAGAAATCAATGAAGTGGAAATTCTAAAACTAATCCAAAAGGTCAACAAAAGCAGAAGTTGGTTCTTAGAAAAAATAAACAAGATTGATAGATCATTGGCAAAACTCACAAAGAGAGAGAAACTTGATAACCCATATTAAAAATGAAAAGGGGAGATAACTACAGATATTGCAGAGATTCAAAGGGTAATCAGAGACTACTTTGAGAAACTCTAAGTCACTAAACATGAGAAACTGGGAGAAATGAATAAATTCCTGGACTCTTATAACCTTCCATGGTTGAATAAAGAGGATGTAGTATATCAAAACACCTCCATCACTATTGAGGAAATTAGAACAGTAATCAAATGTCTGCCCAAAACAAAAGCCCAGGCCCAGATGGATTTACTACTGAATTCTTTCAAAACTTTCAAGAGGAACTACTATCAATCATAGGCTCTTTCATGAAACTGAAAAAATGGGAACATTTTCACACAGCTTTCATGAAGCCAATATCATCTTGATGTTGTTTTGGCAGACAGAGATGCTGCCAAAAAGAAAATTACAGACCAATATCCCTGATGAACACAGATGCAAAGATCCCCAACAAAATCCAGGCAAAAAAGATCCTCATCAAAAAGGATCCTCATCTTGATGCCTCATCAAGAAGATCATTTACTAAGATCATGTAGGTTTCATCCCAGGAATGCAAGGATGGTATAACATCTGTAAATCTAGCAAGATTAATAAACATAATACGCACATCTACAACAAGAAAAATAAGAATCACATGATCATATCAATAGACACAGAAAAATCATTTGATAAGGTCAAATACCCATTCTTGATAGAAACACTCAGCAAGATGGGAATGAAAGGAACCTTTCTCAATATAGTTATGGCCATCTACCACAAGCCAATGGCAAATATAATCCTATATGGAGAAAAATTAAAGCCTTCACTCTAAATTCTGGTACAAGTAAAGGCTGTCCTCTCTCAATACTCCTATTCAACATAGTACTGGAAGTACTTGCTATAACGATTAGGCAAGAAAAGATATCAACGGAATCTAGATAGGAAAGGAAGAAGTCAAGCTCTCACTGATTGCAGATGACATGATTCTATACTAGAAAACCCTAAGGCTTCTAGAAACCCAAGTCCAAAAAAGCTTCTAGAAACAGTAGATTCATATAGCAATGTGGCAGGCTACAAAATTAACACACAGAAATCAATGACCTTTTTATATAGCAATAATAATAGGGAAGAAGTAGACATTAAGAAAACCACCCTAAGTTTTCCCCCGTCCTTCCCCCTGTGCAGGGGATGAGGGCTCAGGGAGGAGAGCGGGTAGATCCTGGCTTCTGGTTCTCTACCGAATCGTTTCTTGATCCTGAGCCTGGCTCTACCCGGTATGGGGCCTGGGGAGACCCCAATGTTGAAGTCTTTCTCCCTAACTTGGGCAGGCTGGGAACCTTGGTAGGCCCCTAGCCGCACCCTCTCCTGCCCCCGGCCTCCAGGTGGGTCCAAATTTGGAGGTGTTGTGAGCTGCTCATTTTTACGAAGGCAGTCTCTGGCAATATCTTACTAGTCTACATGTTCAAAACAGTACATTTTAATATCATATCCCATCCTTAAGTTATGTTTTGTGTATGTAGAATATCCATCTGGTATTCTGCCCTCTCGCACACCCCTTTAAAGCTCATTTTCATTTTTTAACTCTATCACCCCCAACCTTCAGTACCCCACATTTACCCTTTTTAACTTCTGTTCTGCACATTCCTAATCACACAGCAGTGTGTTTCACTGGATTTAACAAACCCCAACTATTTCAAAAGACATAAAATGTACACATATATGGCTTTGAATACTTTATATCTATTTTCTTTGACAGCTAACTCTTACTAAAAACTCTTGTAAACAGTGAAGATTTTCCCCACTTTTTATCTTTTCTTCTTTTTTGTGAACTTTTCAATAAGAAATATTCGGTGAAAGAGTCCCTCAGTTTAATACTTATGTTTAACCATGTCATGGGGAGTTTTATACATGTTCTTGCATCCCCCATATGGGTCTATAAAGCCATGTGGCATAGTTCCTTGTTTGCATAGGCACATTAAAATGGGAAATACCTACACACAAATAAATTCTTATCTAATAGAGATTGGAACACCCAAATCTTGTAGTACAATGGGACCTTACACCCTGAACATTGGCATAATGACCTGCACAGGCCTCTCCATTCTCCATTCACCCCTGAACTAGGAAAGCTATCTAGGAAAGACCCAAGATTTTTTACAACAACACCTGGAAGCAATCCTCTACCAGGAAAGACCCTACCGCTGCTCTGACATTGATCTACTCAAAAGAGACTTCCCTTAACACTGAGAAGACTTAAGAACATCAACGACCTGCATACTGGACAGGGCTTTCTGCACTGCCCTTTAATTGTAAGGTGAAACGAGAGGACACTCTGCACCATCCTAACTGCAATATAGGATATGCAGATTTCAGGATCTTTAATACAGAAACATGATACCAACAACAGAGACATCGTGGAAAATAAATGTGTGTTGGCACTACAGACAATGACTGGGATTGGGCAATCTAGTGTGCCTGGAGCCTAGAGCTGGTCTTATGCCAGGAAACTTCAGGGGTTTGGTCACCTTGTATTTAGACCAAGGATTTTCCTTTCCATGCCCCCCATATTTTGGTGGGCCAATGCAAACAATTATTGCACTCTAATGCCGTTTTTACTGTTCTCCTTTGACTTTTATCCTTAAAAGGAAACACCCACTATTGAGGATAACTTAAATTAATATGCATATGCATGGAAATGTAAAAAAGTGCTGTGCCTTCAATATTTAAGGAGTTATACAAGTTATATGACTTTAGAATGCTTGATGTGCTGCTAAGAAATATGTATCACAATCTGGGGACTTGAGGGACAAAGTCATTGTACATGGGTTCTGTTTTATTTTTCTTAATATTCTTTGGCTGAAAGTCCAATGTTAAGATATCAGCAAGGGGACTTATGTGAATTCTGTTTATGGGTGATTGTCCTTCCACTGTAACTTTACCTTGTCCTCTTTCTTTGCATCTTTGTTCTCATAATTAAAAATTAAAAATTAAAAAAAAAAAAAGAAAACCACCCTATTCACATTAGTGTCACACAAACTCAAATATCTTGGAATCAACTTGACTACAAAAGTGAAGGACCTATACAAAGAAAACTATAAAACACTGCTCCAAGAAACAAGAGGGCACCTGAATATGGAAAAGCATACCCTGCTCATGGATTAGCAGGATTAACATCATTAAAATGGCAATATTCCCCAAAGAATTGTATATATTTAATTTGACCCCTCTAATAATACCCGTTACATTCTTCAAAGAAGTGGATCAAACACTTCTGAAATTCATTTGGAACAATAAACATCCTCAAATAGCTTAAGGAATCCTTGGGAAAACGACCTGAAACCCTAAGGTATATAGAAGAGCATATATAAATATGAATATATATAGAAGGTATATATAAAACACTCCATGATATTGCGACTAAAGGCATCTTTAAGGAGGAAACAGCACTCTCCAAACAAGTGGAAGCCGGAGAGATAGCACAGCGGTTTTGCCTTGCAAGCAGCTGATCCAGGACCTGAGGTGGTTGGTTCGAATCCCAGCATCCCAAATGGCCCCCTCGTGCCTGTCAGGAGCTATTTCTGAGCAGATAGCCAGGAGTAATCCCTGACCACCTCTGGGTGTGGCTCAAAAACCAAAAAAAAACAAAAAAACAAAAAAAAAAACAAAAACAAAAAAAACAAAAACAAAAAAAAAACCTGGAAGCAGAGATAAACAGATGGGAATATATTAAGCTGAGAAGCTTCTGCACCTCAAAGGAAATAGTGCTCAGGATACAAGAGCCACCCACTGGTAAATATAAATCAAGATAACAATTATATAGCATCTTTTATCTGTAATCATGGCACACACTAAAATAATACTGTGAACTATAGGTGTTGGTAGGAATATGATGAAAAGAACTATCACTCACTGCTGGTGGGAATGTTGTCTGACTCAACCACTATGAAAAACAGTATAGAGAGCTCTAATAAACTCAAAATTGAGGCTGTCAAATGACTCAACAATTCTACTTGGAGCATTGATGTAGGGAGGTTGACACTACTGGTGAGAATGGTGCTGAAATATTGTATGTCTAAGAATTAAATAAATAACTTTGTAAATCACAATGCCTTAAATTTAAAAATAGGGGCCAAGCAATAGCACAGTTGTAGTGCATTTGTCTTGCACATGGCTGACCCAGGGTGGACCTGAATTCGATCCCCAGTGTCCCATATGGTCCCCCACAATTCAGGATTAATCCCTGAGTGTCACCAATGTTACCAAAAAATTTTAAATATTGAATTAAAATTATGATATATATTACTCAACTGTCAGAAAAATATAATCATGCAATTTTCCACTACACCAGAATAACAAGTTATCATTGAGTGCAAATCAATGAAGATAAGGACAGATGACAGATACACCACATCTGGAATTTAAAATATATAGTAAGGGGAACAAAAATGACTGAAAGACAAATAACATAAAAACTAATATCTAATCTATAAAACTAAACTTATCTTAAATTAAAAGAAGAGGATGGATAACAGGGACCTTGGTACTGTGGAGGGAAAGAGACCCCCTGGAAGTTTGTGTGGTATTAGGATATACACATGACTCTCTTAACATTAACAGTATAACAAATCATAATGCCTCTATAAAAATTGAGAGTAAGTTCCCACAGCCCATGAGAGTTAATGAAGCAACATACATCTTTCTTGAACCTTTATTGAAGTCTTTGCAAGTATTCTACTCCCTTGTCTTGATTTCTTTTTTTTTTAATAATTTTTATTTTAATTATGACAACAAAGATGCTAAGAAAGAGGACAAGGTAAAGTTACAGTGGAAGCACAATCACCCATAAATAGAGTTCTCGGTAGTCCCCTTGATGATATCCCAGCCTTGAAATTTCAGCCAGAGAGCATTAAGAAAAACAAAGCTGCACCCATGTACAATACAATTACTTTGTCCC
>PVKC010031543.1:0-14518 GCA_004027635.1 Crocidura indochinensis | reverse complement strand
TTTTCTTCTTCCTTCTTTCTTCTTCGTCTTCTTCCTTCTTCTTCCTTCTTTCTTCTTTTCTTCTTCTTTCTTCTTTTGCCTTCTTCTCCTTCCTTCTTCCTTTTCTTCTTTCTTCTTTTCTTCTTCTTCCTCTTCTTTTCTTCTTTCTTCTTCTTCCTCCTCCTTTTCTTCTTCTTTTCTTCTTCCTCTTCTTCTTCCTCTTCTTTTCTTCTTCTCCTTCTTCTCTTTTCTTCTTCTTCCTTCTTCTCTTCCTCTTCTTTTCTTCTACTTCTTCCTTTTCTCTTTTCTTCTTCTTCTTTTTCTCCTCCTCCTCCTCCTTTCTTCTTCCTCCTCCTCCCTTCCTTCTTTCTTCTTCCTCTTCTTCCTCCTTTTCCTCCTCCTTCTTTCTTCCTCTTCTTCTTCCTCCTCCTAGTCTTTTTTCATGTCTAATGCTTCAGATTCCTGAAGATATTATAGCTTTTAATGATAGACACACTGTAATACCTACCCCATGATTTTCTATTACAGTCATTCTGCCACCCTTTATTATGATCTTTTGAATAAAGTTTCTATTTAATTAACCAAGGAATTTTTTTTATTTGAGAAATGCTTATAAGTTTGTTCCAAAGTAATAGTTTTAGAGTTGTGGTAATAAAGTGATAGTTCAGTGGTAGGAAGCTTGCCTTTCACATTGGCAGACCTGAGTTGATCATGAAGACTATATATGGTTCCCTCAGCTCACAAGGAGAGTGATCCCTGAGCAAAAAGTCAGGGTAAGCCCAACAACCGATAAATGTCCCTAAGAACCAGAAATAAGTGAACACATTGTGTTTTGTTTATTTGGTGATTCGATCAACACCATATTAGTCTGAGAGAAGAGAGAATTATATAGGTCCTTCTGGAGTTTCTCTCTCTTTTTTTGTTATCTGGTTTTTGTTTAGTTTTGTTTTGGGGTTACACCCATTGGAGCTCAGGTCTTACTCCTGGCTCTAAACTCAGAAATCGCTCTTGGCAGTCTCCAGGACCACATGGGATGCCAGAGACTGAACTGGGGTCCATCGTACTATCGGCCCCATGCAAGGCAAAGGCCCTAACACTCTGCTATTACTCTGGCCCCAATTTATCTCTTTCTTGTCTTAGGCATTGCTTCTAATGTAAACTTGTAAAAGTATTTGTTAAATTCCTCATTAAAAGACACTTTGCCCAAGAGCTCCAGAAACCATACCAACACCTTTCTAAAAGTGACCTGTACAGATTTCTTAATCTTTTAAATATACAGAATTTACCCAGGATTAGGAGATCATATTGCGAGACTTGGGATACTATTATTCCCTACATTAAAAGAACAAAAAGAATTCTTTATATTTTGAAAGAAAATGCATCACATAGTAGACATAACTGATCACAATTTGTTTTAAGATAAAGGAAAGCAAAGTTATTGAACAAATAGAAAGTAGAAAGAAAAAATAAAATGGAAAAGAAATTCATTAGAAAGTATATTTCTAAAAAATCATTGTGTATCCAATAAAGCCATTAATACAATAACAGGAGGCACAGAAGAATTTCTTAGTCTATACAAAAATTGGAATTTTGATGAGAGAAGATGTGTATTCCTGAAACAAGTATATTTCTTCTCATTTGTTGTTGTTGTCATTGTTTTTGGTCCACATCCTGTAGTTCTCAGGTGTTATTACTAGCTGTGTACTCAGGGATCACTCCTGGTGGGCTGGATGGAGTTTATAACCACATGGAATGCTGGGGATTAAACCTCATTTCATGCATGGCAAGCACCCTATCCACTATACATCTCTCCAGCCTGACAGATATCAAATAACAATAAAGTATCTATCTGTGAGATTACATTTTGTAACTTTTCATTAAACAGCAAGAGTCTTTGGAGGTTTTGGGATAATTATCAGATAAAAGAGTTAAGAGAAACTGATATGAAAAGAAAAAATGGACTTGCTCATTGACTCAGTCATTGCATAAATGCTGTCCCCTTTTTGTTTTTTGCAGTATAATTAGTGCCTAGAAATAACAGCACTCAAAGAAAGTTGCAAGGGTAGATTTTTGTTGGGTTTATTTATTTATTTATTTATTTATTTTTGGGGGGTTTTGTCTACATGTTAAATTCAAATGTTGGCTGTTTTTACTATTATCTTCCCTACTGAGTTCATAGAGAAAAGAGAGCTGAATATCCAGCTTTGCCTGGGGCAAGACATTGATTACTGCACAGCCAGAAAAGAAATAAGCAATATGCAGATAGTGAACTAAAAAGATGGGTTTTGGAACAATGGGGGAAAATTGCAATTAGGCTGTTTATTTCCCCTATTCAGAACAGACATTGCTCCACATTACTTGTTTTATATCTTTGTTGATTGTCTTTTTGGCCTATCACAGTACTCTTTATATTTTGATAGAATAGGAATACAAGGGCAAACATATTCATTACTTTTGTCTCTTAATTGAATGTCAATCATTTTCTGTTCCAAAAGGAATGACCTTCTTTGTAATGGAGAACTTCACCGATCTTTTGGCATTCTGCTCTAATATTTTAGTACATACATTTCCTTTTATTTGGCTATTTATAAAGTCATTATAAATCAAACCAATTGCAGCATAACAGGAAATGGTTGACTTTTTATTTCAAAGGCTTATTCATAATTTCCCGATTACATGTAGTTTAAATACATAACATCCAATCTGCAGTTTTTGAAATCGTGCCAAGTTCCATCTGCTTTTCCTGAATTCTGCTGTAGTTATCTGTGAATGACATAAGAGTACTTCTGAGAACTTTAACTTGAACACATACCTCTCTCAATACAACCTTGTAATTTTCTGTTCAATAATCTTTCCTTACATAAATGCACAGCAATATTGATTTCCATATACGAGTGCTTAATGACCTCCACTAATAACATAACAGTGTTTCTTTTCCTTTCAGACCTCTCCCAACATTACCTCAAATTTATGAGAAGCATATTTTGATGGAATGTGAGCAAAATTCTCATATGTAATTGTCAAATGTAAATGCTGGCTTAACTCTTGACTCAGGTGCAGTGCTTAGGTAAAATCTTGATAACATTAATATAACATTTTATTTTATTTTATTTGTTTTTGGGGGTCACACACAGCATTGCTCAGGGATTACTCCTGACTCTGTGCTCAGAAATCATTCCTGGCTAGGGGGAATCATATGGGATGCCAGGGATCAAATCCACATCTGCCCTTGGTCAGCAGTATGCAAGACAAATGCTCTACTACTGTGCTACCATTCTGGGCCCACATTTATATAACATTTTAAAAAAATGATACAAAAACTCAAAATGGAGTCAGTTCTTTGGTATCTGACTAATATCAAGAACTAATGCCTCATCTAATTTCAGTTTTAGCCTTACCCCAAGGAGGAATTTAAGTCGATATTTATGGAGTTCCTGACAAACCCTCCTGAAGCAATCTTCAGGATAATACTCTATTTCCCACTTTTCCCTTTGCCTAAAATAATCTATGTTTTCAATTGATAACCTTGTTTCATCCTCTGTCCCATTATAAACTCTTTTTTAATAAAATATTTATTTAAGCAACATGGTTGTAGTTTGGTTTCATTAATAAACAGAACATTCCCCCTTCACCAGTGCAACATTTCCCACCACCAAATGCCACCCCCTCCTTCCCAACTCTTGCCTGTATTTGAGACAGGCATTCTATTTCTTTCACTCATCTAGATTGTCATGATAGTTGTTAGTGTAGTTATTTCCCTAACTACCATTTTCTGCACTCACCATTCTTTGTGGTGAGCCGGTCCTTCTGGCCCTCATCTCTATTATCTCTGAGCATTATTACAATAATGTCCTTAATTTTTCTTAACTCTCTTTCAATGAGGAGCTTGCAAGCCTTTCTACTTGCTAGATGAGGTGTGCCTGATTCACGAGTCATTTAGTAAAGGCAATTAAATATCTGAATTTATTGAATGAATTTTTTCTACCTTAAAATTCTACTCAGTTTAAATTTTTGAAGCCATATTTTTAAGAGGGCTAATTCAAAATTTTGCTGTGTATAACATCACTGATAAAATTTTTTGAGTTTTTTAAAAGATTCCTTGTTTTTCTTTTGCTGATAGTTATTAGTTTTTGAGAACATTTGTGCTTACATATTATGTATATGTGGCTCTTTAGATGAGCACATTGAATTGGTAGAGTTTAGCATTTCTTTTGGAAATAATAAGTATTTTAGTTCTAAAATCTGGTCTTCAACAGACACACAAAATAGAAAAAAATTATATTAAAGCTGAAGTCATGCAGGTATATGATATAACTTCTAATTTTTGTATGTTAGATTCACTTCAAGTGCTCTGTCATTTCTTTAAAAAATAGATTTTTGATTCCCTGCAGAATTACTTAGGTCCATTCTTTTATTTAACTTATTTTTATTATATTATTTTTTAAATGTGAACAATTAAATATTTATAGCACACATCCCCAATATGATCTTCCTATATATACATATATATGTATATATATACATAGTTGACAAATAATATGAATGGGATAAGGAGGGTGATATTAGGTATTCCCTGAACAGTTCAAGATTTATATATGCATTTCTTTGGGAGAGAGGAGGAATTTTTCACACTCAGAAGTACTCACAGTTTATTTCTGACTTTGTGTTTAGGAATCAATCCTGGCATTGCTCTGGGAGCTACATGCAGTGGCAGGAATTGAACCTGGGTTAGCTATACAAGACAAGTGACCAATTTCTTTACTATCCTTTTTATATGCCACCAAGCATACATAACCAATCATAGTATGCAGTTTTTGGAATCCTTACAGATAATAGAAATGAATAATTAGTACATACACTTTGTATGCCATATATTAAACTTTATTCATGTAAAACAATTGGAGAAAAATAAAATCTAAAAAAAAAACTTGAAATGAAATGAAAATGTATTTACCATAAACTACTGTTCATTGCTTTCTGGTTTTACTTTGTTTTGTTTGTATGTGGCTATGCTCAACAATTTCTACTGTGGTTATAATATATTTAGGATTTAGTCAAGAATTACTCCTATTGTACTTGGGGGACCATTTTGGGTATTGGGTATTGAACTATGGTCAGCCACATGCAAGGCAAGTCAGAGCCCTATCTGCTGTACTATTATGTTGTCCGTATACTGTTTCCTGAAAACAGCAATACCAGCATATAAGTGTAGACTTGAAGTTCAAACTGTATTACTTAATGGCTAGCTGTATTTATAATAGATTATCCCCTTACTGTCATACAATAGACCCAACTCTCTAGTAAATAGGGCCCTCCATCCTCTTCATTACTATCTTGAAATCATACATACAATTGAGAAATTTTAATTCTAAAAATTATGTTGCCTATTTTCACTTACCATACAGGCAGACTTCTTCTGCTAATAGAGGTTGAGAACAGGGAGAAAAATCTATGTATCAAAATACAGCCAGAATAATACTAAATAATATGGACTGTTCATTATTCTATCTACATTTTATTTATTTACTTTTCAGTAAGCTTAAAAATATGGAACGCTTCATGAATTTGTGTGTCAATCTTGCACAGGGGCCATGCTAATCTTCTCTGTATCATTCCATTTTAATATATGTGCTGCTGAAGCGAGCACTGTTCATTATTCTATGGTAAAGTCTATGCTGATAGATCAAATATTGTAAGATCTCACTTAGATATTGTAAGCATTTTCAACAAATAGTCCACAATATTGTGATTTTTCTAGATTTTTCTCTTAGCTGAAGAAACCTAAATATGACTAAGATTACATTTCTTTTCATTTGTATTTCCCCAATCAATTAGAATTCCAAACCACACACCACTGCTTTAAGTCACTGCAAATTGAAAGGACTAATTTAGTTTTAGAAGTGATATGGGGTTTCTTTATCCATGCATTTGTTATCTAGCATATGGGTTGTTTCCAGATCCTGGGTTTTATAAATAGTGCTGTGATGAATGTAGGAGTGCAGAGGGTTTTTCTGTATTGTGTTCTTGCAGTTAGATTATATCCTTAGAAGTGGTATTGCTGATCATACGAGAGCTCAATTTCTAGTTATTTTGAAGAATGTCAGTATTGTTTTCCCAAAAGGCTGAACCAGTGTATATCCCCACCAGCAGTGGATGAGTGTCCCTTTCTCCCCACATCCATCCATGCCAGCATTGGTGTTCTTGTTCTTTGTGATGTGTGCCAGTCTCTGGTGTGAGATGATATCTCATTGTAATTTTGATTTGTATCTCCTTGATGATTAGTGATTTAGAGCATATTTTCATATGTCTTTTGGCTATCTTTCTTCTTTGAGGAAATGTCTAGTTATTTATTCCATTTAATTTTTATTACATTATATTTTTTCTTGCTAATATACCAGTTCCTTGTATATCTGTGAAATTCACCCATTATCAGATGGATATAGGGTAAATAGTTTCTCCCATTCTTTGGGTAATAACTGATGAACAAAAATTAAGTCATATGCACAGTATCCCTTCATTAATTAAAATATAGTGCAAAACACTATGTATAAATAAAACAGGACAATTAGACAGAAAAAGTAGAAAAAAGAAAAATCAGAAGTATAAGAAAGTAGATGAAGAAGAAAATTAGAAAGAAGAAAATGAAATAAAATAATAAAAGAAATGAAGAAGAAATGAATAAGAAAATTAATTAAAAGAAGAAATAAAAATGTAGAAATGAAAATAGCAGATGATGATGATTAAGAAAGACAAAAGAAAAGAACAAGAAGTAAAGATGAACAAGAACAAGAAGAAAGAAGAAAAGAGAAAAGAGAAAAGAAGAAAAGAATGAAAGAGAGGGAGGGAGAGAGAGAGGGAGAGAGAGAAAGAGAGAGAGAGAGAGAGAGAGAGAGAGAGAGAGAGAGAGAGAGAGAGAGAGTAAAATGTCTGTACCAGAGGCACACAGGGGGAAAGTTTTTGGGGACATTATTGCCAGAAATTGTTCATATGTTAAAGGTAGTGTACAAAAAACAAGATGGTCATCATGATTTTTAAGTCAAAGGAACAAAAATTATATCATATTGACTTAACCATTTCTGTGACTTCAGAAGGCATGGTTCTTCTTTTACCTAATTTTACCAAATTTTTTACCTTTCATTTTCCACAGATATTGATACTGAAAATATTTTGTCAACTTTCTGTAGACTGATCTCTCAGTCTTCTCTCTAGGGAAACTTCTCAAAAGCAACTTGTTTAGGCAATTGAACTGTTTATCTCATATTTAAAGATATAGGATAATGAAAACATCTTACCTAAGAGATCACAAGTAATCCATAATTTTTTATTTATCTAGATAAAGTCAATTAAAGGTAAAATATGATTTATATGGTCTACTGACAAAAGGTTTCTCTGAAAATTTGCACTATGAAAGACAAAGAGAACGAGAAAGAACAAAATGTAGAAGAAGGGTGAAAAAATAAGTTAAAAAAAAAGAGGTGCCAGGCGGTGGCTCTAAAGGTAAGGTGCCTGCCTTGCCTGCATTAGCCTTGGATGGACCGCGGTTCGATCCCCCGGTGTCCCATATGGTCCCCCAAACCAGGAGCGACTTCTGAGCACATAGCCAGGAGTAACCCCTGAGCGTCACCGGATGTGGCCCAAACCCCCCCCCCAAAAAAAAAGGGTATACTCTGTCCTGAGGTCTATTTATATACCTCCTTATATATTTAAAATTTGTAGGTTGCTGCTGTCAGTATTTTTTTTTATTTTTTTAATGCAAATGGCAGTTAAATTTTGATTTTTTTGATGGGGAGAAAGCAAAGAAAATTACAAGTTGTCATCACTCAGAGAATTTACAGTGGCAGAGCAAATAGAAGTAGAGCAGAGTTGCCGAGATTTTCATTTTCGGAAGGGATTATTATAACTCAATAAAAGAAACAATTGGTAGTTTCTCAAAATCTGCTATATTTCTCCACACAGTTTTTTACTTTCAGTGCATATTTCCCATCATCTGACATTTGGGTTCTTTAGAAGATCATACTAATTCAAGGCCTTAGATTGATTTGCTACAATAATGTCATTTATCAGCAATTTAAATTTATTTCTCACCATTCTAGAAATGGATAGATAAAAACATGTAGCCATCATGTTTAGATTTGGATTAGGTATCTCTTTAAGATTAAGACAGCTTCTTGGAATCTCAGATTATAGGAAAAAAAATCAAGTTAGCTCTTTGATGTCTTTCTAAAAGAACACTAAATTCCTTTATTAAAATGACACCCTCAAGACCTCATTATTTCCCAGTGGCTAAATATTATCATCTTAAAGAAGAGATTTCAGTTTATGAATTTAGTGAGAGGTAGCTAAGAAACTTTTAGTTTATAATCATTTTATTTCTGAATTCATTTGTCTCTCAAGTTGTTACTGAAAGCATTACTTTTTGGACCAGGAAAGTAGAGCAAAGTGATGAATCAACTACCTTGTATGTGAAGCCCTGGCTTAGCACTTTTTTTTATTACAGGGACACTTTTACAAACCACTGCACGCAGAACACCCAAAAATGAGATCCTTCCTAAACAGACACAAAATTCTTTTTTAACTCTCTGTCTTCATTTAGGAAGTTTTCATGCCTCAATCGCTTACTTGACATATTTCTTTTGTTTCTACTTTGAAGCTATCTGTCCTCATGCTCTTCTTTGGAAATTTTAAAAAATTTAAAAGTCTGGAGGGTGACATGGAGTAGGTGGAGAACCATTCAGTCTTTGGGACTTCGACTTGTGGGATGATTTTGGTGCTCGAAGCTCACCCACGAATGCAAGGTGTATCAACAGGATCCCAGATAGCTTAGAATGAGCTTTCTAAATGAAAACAAAACCAAAAAGATGAAAAAAAAAATAACAGAGTATGTCAAGAACTATGTCAAGAAAGGAAAAGTGAATAGAATGAAGTTCAGTTTTCAAATCCCATGGACACCACTGAAACTCCTTTGATTTGATTAGGTGTTTCAATGTTACATAGAAACATAAGACAACTTACTTTCTTACTACAACTTACAAATATTAGGGCATAGTTTTCTCATTTTATCCTTCCCCTACTTTGTTTAGGCTGGTAGATAAGGTGGAAGGTTGCCTTGGGAAACAGCCCACCTGGAGAGGGGTTTTGATTATTTATTCTGGAGTCCACTGATCTATTCCCATTCTTCCTGCCTTCAAAATCTAGTTTTGGCAATGAAGGATATGAGTCTACTATCTTCCAACCTGCTGCCTTGTCAATGAAATTCTTTCTCAATCTTCTTTAATTTTTTAATAATATCTTTATTTAAACACCATGATTACAAACATGATTGTAGTTGGATTTCAATTATAAATAGAATACCCCCTTCACCAGTGCAACCTTCCCACCACTAGTGCCCCTCATCTTTCTACTCCCCCACTCCCTGTCTATATTCTACTTCTCTCATACATTGCTTGTCATGGTAGTTGTTTGTGTAGTTATTTCTCTAATTGCACTCACCCCTCTTTGTGGTGAGCTTCATATCATGAGTCGGTCTTTCCTATCTATTCTCTTGAGTCTCTGTAGATTGGTTCTCCCAAGTGGCAGTAGTTTCATATCCTTTGAATTTGTATCAATGTCTACTTGAGAGTAGGAAAGTCCAGGTGCTGAACTGCTATCAGGACATTTCTATGGCTACTAGAGTAGAACCACATGTCAGGGACGGGGTACATTAAAGCATGTTTTTGTCCCCAAGCTAAGGAAAGTTAGGGATCTCGGCCTATAAGTTTCAGCAACTGTGGAGTTTTTTGGGTTTTTTTTTTTTTTTGGTTTTTGGGTCACACCCGGCAGTGCTCAGGGGTTACTCCTGGCTCCATGCTCAGAAATCGCTCCTGGCAGGCACGGGGGACCATATGGGGCACCGGGATTCGAACCGATGACCTTTTGCATGAAAGGCAAACGCCTTACCTCCATGCTATCTCCCGGGCCCTGCAACTGTGGAGTTTTACAATGGTGGTGCCATAGTGGGGTTTTACAGATTTATGGCCCCAGGAATTCTCTGATGTGTGTCTCAGCTTGGCATTTTCTAAGGTTATGTCTCTTGAATGAGAGGGAAAAAACTGAGGGAGAGAAACTGAGTTTCAAAATCTACTAGTAGTTCCTGCTCTCTTGGTCTCCAGCTTGCTGATGAAATAAAGGGTAATACTAGTTGTAGAAATTGCTGTCTTAGCCCCAAAGGATTTTTGTAATTACGTTGTTTTATCAGATGCAAACTATCAAGTTACTAAGACATCACTGATGTGATAAGTAATAATAATAGTAAATAAAAATGATAAGAGTAATGATTCATTTGCCAATTGAAATACCAGCAACAACAATAATAGTCATTGATACATTTGCCCAAATATATTCTTATACCAATACTAATAGAAGCATGATCTAAGGTTGACTTTTTAGTTTGGAGTAAGTCATATTATTTTGCTGGAAAACTGGAAAACTGAAACAGCTATATAGTTGGCTTTTTAAGAGGATAAATTATATATCTATCTCATATTTACATAAAGAAAAAATAGGGATCCACATATTTTCTGGAAAGAAGACTGGTTTGTATAATTCTGTCAAAGAGTTCCTGAATTTACTAACATTTTCTTATGTCAAGGAATATATTCAAATAGGCTAATTTATGACTGCTTCTGTAAATGATATGTAAGTTCTTAAAATAATCTGTTATAAATTCTCAATTTTTTTTTTGGTTTTTTTTGGGGGGCCACACCCAGTGACGCTCAGGGGTTACTCCTGGCTATGCGCTCAGAAGTTGCCCCTGGCCTGGGGGACCATATGGGGCATGGGGGATCGAACCACGGTCCGTCCAAGGCTAGCGCGGTAAGGCAGGCACCTTACCTTCAGCGCCACCGCCAGGCCCCAAATTCTCAAATTTAAATATTCCCATTCCTCTCACCTAAAATTTTTATTATAAATTCATGAAAATATTCTTTGGAATACCAAGTATTTCACAGAAGTATATCCAAGGAAGTATTCCATAAACATCTTCCAATTCCTCTATTTTCTAATTTCTATTTTTATTTTGGTCTCTCCCCAAGGAGAGTTCTGTTAGTTTGTGGGTTACTCCTGGCATTCTCAGTGAGGCTGGTGGTTCACTATTGTAGACTGGGGTACTAAGACTGTAGGCAGTGGTGCTTAAGTCTCTAGGGTTAAACCTGTGATTCTCAAAGTGAAGGTAACTTATTTACTAAGATACTTTATTAAATTAGGTATTTATTTATTTTGGTGTTTTGAGCTATACCTGGTGGTCTTCACAGGTTACTCCTGGCTCTGCACTCCTGGCTCAGAAGTCGCCTCTGGCTTAGGGACCATATGGGATGCTGGGGAATGAATATGCATCTTTTCTCGGTCAGTACTGTGCAAGTCAAATGCCCTACTATTATGTTCCTACTCTGGACCCAAAATTAGTTTATTTATTACCTTAATTTAGGTAAGGTGATAAATTAATAATTATATTCCATTTTCCTGAACATTGATATACTTTTTGATGAATTATTAAGCTCATATGTTTAGTATAAGAAAGTAATTTTTACCAATTTTTTACCTTTTTCTTGTCAATTTTAGGAATATAATTTGTATACAGAAATATCAGGTGGGATTTCCTTCAACTAAAGTCCCAGGAACTCTGTAATATTATTTTCAAGATTTTAACTTAGAGAAAAAATAGTAGAAAGACAAAAGAATTTTTAAAGAGGAAATTAGCAATCAGCAAAATAGATTTAGGACACTTTTGAAAAGTAGAATTTGGAACAGTCGTTCTTAAAATGTTTCCACAGATGCAGTCCCAGGAAATATACATTAATTAAATCTGAACTTTTTACAGGAAGAGAATTCTGTAAGCATAGCTTCTAATATTTCTTAAGAAATCCTGCCACTGTTTGCTTGTTAATGATTCCAACAAGCCATTAGAGATCTGTTATAGTTAAAATTTATATCTACCTGACTCAATCTACTATTCTTTAGTACTGTTGGTGCTAAATTGAAAACCTGAAATAACGCAGAGTGTAAATGCAATACAAGGCAAACCTTGTATCACTTTTTGATGATTCTAGATTAATTTTTAAACAATCTGATCCAATTAAAGAGACACTGATGGTATATTCAAAGTAATTTCTAATCCAAGATACATCTGAGAATCAAACATGGGCAAAGAAAAAGAAGAAAAAGAGAAGTTAAGAAAACTGGATTAGGAATCAACATTATGATCATAGAAGCAAACAGTACACTACATTTAGAAAACAAAGCTTTTAGGGCAATTAATGCAATGCACCTTTCTCCACAATGCAAAGTATCAGAAAAGTATTTATTGCTTCTATCTGATGCTCCTTGAGTTTTGTCAACTCTTTCTTCTTTGAGAGCTCACTCCTTCTGAGAGTGTGAAGGGTGGGGACAGTAGTATTGAATGCATAAGCAGGAACAGAATCAACTTCAGTGACTCCCAAACCACTGTACCATTGCTCAGGGCCTTTTTGCCCTCCTGTTATTTAAGCTTTAAGTTCTAAGATGCTTTTGTAGGCAAATGGGGTGTTGAATAAATTTAGAGGGAGATACATTGTTTAGCACATTATACTGCTAACTTTTCTTTTCTAAATATGCCTGATGAATTAGAATAAACAGATCAACTTGTCATTTGGACAGGACATATAAACAGAGGTGAACGACTCAATCTTGGTGAAGCCATGAGGTGACATTTTATAATGGACCCTGGGTACCAGCTCTTCTTTTTTCTCTTTTAGTTCTGCTACAACATAATCCATTAGGATGTCACAATTCACACATGCTTGTTATTTATTTAGTGAGGTCTATTGAGTCCTTGAACACTGTGGGTAGAGCGCCTTGAGTTGAAAGACTGAGTATCAAAGGGCAAAGGTGATCATATAGATTTTGGCCCCAACATCAAGAAAGCACTTAACAAGACACAGCCATTAAATGACTCAATTAGTCTAACCTCCCACCTGCTCTTTTTAAGAGAGATTGACCCAAGACCATCCTCTTTGTGCATATACTGCAAGGAATCACATTGTTTTTCTGAGTTGAAAGTTTTGTAAGGCTGATCTAAAAATACAAAAAAAAATTGTTACTTTTAAGGCAGTTTCATGAAATGACTCGAAGCATTATTTTCTCTGCTTCTATATTATTAATTATAAAGTGTTAACAAATAGTAATATTAAAACTAGAATGATATTTTTTGGGGGACGGTCATACCCGGCAGTGCTTAGGGGTTACTCCTGGCTCTAGGCTCAGAAATCGCCCCTGGCAGGCACAGGGGACCATATGGGATAGAATGATATTTTTAATGATTTGACAGCCTGAAAGATAAGAACTGGGTTTATCAACAAAATGTTGATTCCCAATCTTTATACTGAATGTTAGTTTCCAGGCAGTTTCAAACCACTTCTGGCCTGCCTTCTCTATTTGAATCTACTGCTTAGTCTAAAAGCCTTCTTGATTCCCCTGTGTTTGTTAGAGATTCTTTTTCCATTTGTAGAATCAATAGTGAATGCAGGCATAGGCAGATGGCATCATTCGTGGTATCTAAAACAAAGGGAGTTCATTATTTCTTTTTTAGGTAGCAGAAAAATTATAAGACAACATAAATTTGTAGATCAAAAAATTTTAGGTAGATAAATTTATAGTAAAATAGTTTTGAGCTAGATATGTGTATTTAGGCAGACATTCTAGAATATCTAATATAAGAATAAAAACTCTCAGATAAATATGCATTTTTCGTGCTATGACAGAAAAATATTTTGTGTGCTTACATGGAATATTTTTAAAAACCTAAAGTTGAGAAATGCTTTTAAGAAACTTTATGTGGTTGCATTTTTAAAATATCTTGTAAAAAGAATTGGTATAGTGACCTACCTTCAAAAAGTTTTGTATTTAGGCCACTCTAGGAATTCATTGGTTTATTTTGAATGTGCTAACCTGATAAACTCATAAAATGTTTTCATTTTATACTCTCAATTCAAACCATGTTTATCTACGCTTTCCATAACCTGTCACTCAGTAAGGCACTGGGAACCTAAATGATCTCATTAAGATGCTTCTTTCAAAATGTTTTTTCTTGAATAGACATTGGGAGAGGTTTCAGATAAATTGAATAAAGAATAAAGGGATTGGGTAACAAATGTTGAACTTGGAAATGCCTATTTTATTTTTAACTTTGTATTTAACATATTCACTAGATGTCAGCCACATCTATTGTCTGTATGTTTCCAAACCTTGTCTACACATTAAATAAAATATAATAAAATTATACTTAAAATATATTTGTCTTTTTCTAAATAGGACATACAATTAAAAACTGGAACTATCTGAAATTCTGTTTATTTCATTATAAAGCTATATATTATTACAGATTTCTCTGACAAAGTACAAAAATGGTTACAGATTTATAAGGAAAGAAAAACCTAGAATTTCATAATCTTATACTATCTCCTAGGTCACTTGTGAAGTCCTTTAAATATGCATTATTTCAATCTTACAACTAAGGTGCGTATAAGCT
>PVKC010031542.1:0-14506 GCA_004027635.1 Crocidura indochinensis | reverse complement strand
GCGGTGGCACTGGAGATAAGGTGCCTGCGCTAACCTAGGACGGACCGCGGTTCGATCTCCCGGTTCCCCATATGGTCCCCCATGCATGCCAGGAGCGACTTCTGAGCGAATAGCCAGGAGTAACCCCTGAGCGTCACCGGGTGTGGCCCAAAAACCAAAAAAAAAAAAAAAATTAGTATCTCTATTATGACTGAGACGAGCTTAAAATATTTTAAATATTCAGTCTAAAATAAGTGTGCAAAACAACAGTATTCATTCAACATGAATTCTATGTCATATTTTAATTTGATGCCTTCCTTTGCTTGAAATACCTGATGAATCATAAAAGAGAAAACAAAAGTTGCTACACACTTGAGTATTTTGTTTATTTCCCTCATTGAAATGACATCTACACTAGTATGTATGTAATGTTTTTCCTTCTGGAAAGTAAAGTTATCCAAGGAAATGCAAAAGTGCTTAGTTGAATTTAACAAAATTGTATTGTTTTTAATCTACTTTTTATCTTGAAACTGTTCTAGCTGTAATAATGGGCATCCTAAATACCTTTCTGCCTTTCTATTTTCTCTTTATTTGCACTCTGTCCATGACAAAATTTCTCTCAAAAGGAGTGAATTAATCTCTGTAATCTGAAATTTGAGATGCTATATTAGCTGAACAAAAAATATTAAAAGACATTGGACAGTATATGTATGGTCAACTTTCTTTATCCTCTATGTCTCTCTCAGTAAAATTTTCTTGACACTAGGCCTGCAGAAAAATCATGTGTCAAGTTGCACTGTTGTAAATTAATAGTAACATTTATAAATAAATTAGATCATATGTGTATTAACCTTTGCCATTTAATTTAGTTCAAGGATATTTTAACTCAAATAAATAACTAGTGTGACATCCTTAAGAAAAAGCAATCTAAAAAAAGACAGAAAATAGAACAATGGATCAGAAATGAGATGACTTTGATATATCCAGCAATATCAGAAGATATATTATATCATTATATTATATTATGTCAGAATATATATTAATTTTTAGAAGATATAGTATACCATTATAGGAAGATATATCATCTTCTCATGTAAACTGTTCTAGAGAAAATTGTCTTTATTATGTTTGTTTTTAGATCTCACCCAGCAGCATTCAGGGATTACTCCTGGCTCTAGCTCAGAAATTGCTCCTGGCAGGTTCAGGGGACATATGGGATGCCGGGATTCGAGCCACCAACCTTCTGAATGCAAGGCAAGCACTTTACCTCCATGCTATCTCTCTGGTCCCAATTATTATTATTATTATTTTATTTCAGCCACACCCCTGGTGATTCTCAGGATTTACTGTGGGCTTTAAATTCAGGGTTCATTCCTTTATGGGCTCAAGGAAGCAGATGAGATGCTGTGGATCAAACCCATTTTGATTGTGTGTATGGCTCTCCTATTGCTGTGAGTCAGATATTATCTTTTAAAACTTAAAAAATATAAAAATAAATTTAAAAATGTTATCTTTTAAAACTTGTCTTGCATTCAGCTGACTTGGAGTAAATTCTGTCACCTTGTATGGTTCCCAAAACCCTCTAGAGTTTATCACTGAGCTCAGACAGAGCCAGAGGAGTAAGACCGAAGTATAGCCAGATGCACTCAAAAAGAAAACAAAAATTAAAAATTTTTGTAATCTGGGCCTTGGTTTGATGGTAACTCTGTGCTTTCTATTTTTTTTTTGTTTTTCAATTTCTTGAAAGTCAGTTTTGAATTATTTTATAGCTCAAAAGAAGAAAGGGAAAATTATTGGAAATTTGTCAGAAATATTATGAATTATAAAATTTTTCAAGATATGCACAAGTCAAAAACGTCTAGGAAATTGCTTCTCAAAAGTAAGTGCTTCCAGGTTACCATGTGCTTCCTAAATCATCCTAACTAATGTGACTATCAGTTTAAGCTGTTCTTTTATTATTTTTCACATTAATCAAAATTTCATTAAGTTGTTATTTAATGCCTCATGACTTTGTTTGCTCCGGATTTGCATTATTCAACTACATCCCTTAAGCTTAATTAAGTTTGTTTGCTCATGTTTCGAGCACTTTTCTCTGTTCTACAGCAAAAGTACGTAATAAAAAAAAAATCAAGAGACACTCTTTCATCTGTGAAGCTGTCAGACCATCATAACTTGAATATTGATTTTTGGGGAGGTTGTAGCATTCCCTAGGTGAACATGTCAAGTTTGCTGACAGAGACCTCTCTACTTAAATATGATGTCTGTATAGGAAGTGATGAAGTATGTCAGTGATGTATAAGTTTTCCCTCCCATAATGTGAGCAATGGAGAGTAATGCTATTTCATTGTGTACTGAACAAACTCCATGTGCCTTGTCTTATTACTTTGGTGCATTTTTTAAGTACATGAAAGCAATACTGCTATATATTCAAGAACTGATTATGCATTCCAAAGTGTTAAAGCATTAAATATCAGATTGTGATAGTCATAAGTGATTTGCCACATGAATAATAATTTTAATTTGATCACTAAACTTGCAGTGTAGTCTTACTCATCTGTGATATGGGAGTAATGATCATCTTTCCTGCCATTAATGGCTTCTCAGAAGTGTTATAAAGATTAATTTATGTGCTTATATGGATTTCCAAATAAAATATGAAGTATAAATGTCAAACTCTTAATGCATATCCCTTCTCTTCCAGAGCCAGTTTTTACTTTGATTAGCATAAAAATACACAGTTTGAGAAATTATAAGTTTGCTTAGACAATAGCCAATAAATAATTTTAGTTGGTCGACAAAAAGATAAGGGCTGGATATATATACTATGGGAATTTAGGTGCTTGTTTTGAAAATGGGTAAACCCAGCTTTATGCCCTGTAACAAACAGTCTCCTGAGTACCTTTGGGTAAGGTTCCCTGATCACAGGAGTGATCTCTGTGTACTGCTGGATTTTACCCCCATATCCAGTCATACAACAATAAATGCAAATAAATAATTTACGCATTATATCTACATGATGTTTTGTGACACTTATATATAAAAAGGAAGAATATAATATAGAGTTCTTAAAATTATCACAAAACTAAAACAAAAAATCACATGTATAGATTTAAAAAATAAATTATCTAAATTATTATTTTGTCACTTGTAAGTTTCTGATGGGAAAATGCCATGATTTTAAGCTAAAACACTGCATCATATTGCACTGATTGTTACAGAAATTATTCTAAAATCATTTATCCCAATAATATATGCAAAAATATTCTAAGGTAATGCTATGTAGGGCTTGTATTTCTCAAGGTTTCATTTAGCTTAACTATACATTTAAATGATTGGTCACTAATGCCTCTGGCTTTTTCGTATCTGGAAAATTATAAGGAGTAGTGACTCATAAATATAAATAAAAACAGAAATTATTTTTTCATGTGTTGGAACATCTGATTAAGTGCTTGCATTACTATGCAGCTAACTAAAAAAGCCAAGCATTAAGAAACTGCAATGTGGGGGCCGGTCGGTGGCGCTGGAGGTAAGGTGCCTGCCTTACCTGTGCTAGCCTAGGATGGACCGCAGTTCGATTCCCCCGGTTTCCCATCTGGTCCCCCAAGCCAGGAGCGACTTCTGAGCTCATAGCCATGAGTAACCCCTGAGCATCACTGGGTGTGGCCCAAAAAGAAAAAAGAAAAAAGAAAAAAAGAAACTGCAATGTGGGCCCAGAGAGATAGCACAGCGGTGTTTGCCTTGCAAGCAGCCGATCCAGGACCAAAGGTGGTTGGTTTGAATCCCAGTGTCCCACATGGTCCCCTGTGCCTGCCAGGAGCTATTTCTGAGCAGACAGCCAGGAGCATCCCCTGAGCATCGCCGGGTGTGGCCCAAACCACCCCCCCCCCAAAAAAAAAAAAGAAAAGAAAAAGAAACTGCAATGTACAAATGCCTGGTCTCATATTCATTCTTAAATACAGAAAATTCACTTATTTTCAGATCTCTTATAATTTTTGTTTCTGCGAAAATGTACTTTTCTGATGTTCTTCCTACTCACTCTTTGTGCTACATTTGTATGATTTATTTTAATTCTTAAGCTGAACATTTAAATTCACCTTATATTCAACCCAATATCTGACTCACATTATCCCTTTTCTGGGACCAGAGAAATAGAACAGTGAAAGGCATTTGCCTTTCACACTGCCAACCTGGGTTTGATCTGCAGCATCCCATATGTTTCTCTAAGCCTACCGGGAGTGATTTCTGACTGTAGAGCCAGGAGTAACCCCTAAGTTCTGATGGGTATGAACCCAAAACAAAACAAAACAAAACAAAATATCCTTTACTTATCGAATAGATATCTTAAACTCAACAAGAATGGTATGTAAGCTCTTTCTTCCACCTCCTAGATCTGTCCTATTTTATCCTGCATCAATGACACTAATTGTCCTATCAATTATTAAAGGCATGCCAAGTTGTCCTTGAGACCTTCTAATTGCTCATTTCCAATTACCCTCTTGGGATCTTTACTATACATACTTGTTTTAAATTTTTTAATTTATATTATGAGTATTATTATTATTTAGGCAATATGCCTAGTGATACTGTTGCTATTAGGGAAGGCAGGAGGACCTTTTTCACTGAGTCTTGTCCAATAGATCCACCTGGATATGCTCAGGGAACCATGTGTTACCAGAATCTAAACAGAGATAACAATATGCAAGACCCTTAATTCTTGTACTATCTATCTCTACAATTTTCTGACTTGTAACTATGTGTAAGTGTACAATGATATTGTTTCACACCCAACGTCAAAGGACCAATATCCCTTCATAATTCCCATTGTTTTTTTTTTTTTGGTTTTTTTTTTTTTTTTGTAGAAATTTCTGATACAAAGCACTGTGAGAACACTGAGCAGAATGAAAACAATCCCAACTCTCAGGTGATTTACAAGCTATAGGAAGGGGTGTATTTTAATGATGAGTGGATAATGGCCAGCTCTGAGGATATCAGTAATAGACTAGTAATTAAATTTAGGATTGCTATCATCTGATTTGTTTGTGTGTGTGTGTGTTTTGTTTGGGGGGGAACCACACCCAGAAGCACTCCGGAGTTACTCCTGCCTCTGTACTCAGAAATAGCTCCTGGCTTGGGGGACGAATGGGATGCAGGGTATTGAAGCCAGGTCCCACCTACATCAGCCGCCTGTGCTACCACTCCTGCCCAGATTGTATCATTTGGGAGGAGTTTTATGACATGGGAAATATGAAAGAGAAGATAAAGCAGACTTAAAATGAATGGAAAGACATTTAAAATAGAAAAGACCTTCTTTTTCACTCTAATGAGACCCCCATAACATATTTTCCAGCTAATTTTATTTTCTTTGTTTTAAAATTTTTAATCATTGTAGTCACCTTGATTTAAAGTAGTGTCAATGCACGACTCTTTCCACATGCACCACTCCTTTCACCATAGTGTCTGCTTCACTCAAATATCAGATTTGCCAACCCCTTTCTCAATGAGACATTTTCTGGGCTTCCCTAGTCATTTCTCTTCTCTTTTTTCTTTAACTATGTTTCTTATTTAATAGCTACAAAACTCTAATTTGAGCAATCCTTTCATCAGGTATAGCCGGGACCCTTCAGGAACAGGTTTGGACCCCATAGAGATTGCCACTCTAGCAGGGCATAGTCTTACACCCACTGTAGAGCCCCTTGAAAGGAGGTACCTTGTATTTTCAGGCATCTTCTATCCCACCAATGGAAAGAAAGATGATAACCTGTTAGAGCAAACACCTGATGCAACACAATGGAGCTCACCTATCCAGCTCTTCCTGTCCGCATGGACATATAGTGTTGAAATAACCAGTCTTCATCCTAATAAGGATGGTTTCTGCTTTGCACGAGTTTGTCCTATCTAGGCATCATGTTCAAATTGATTATGCCTGCAAAACTGTATTAATATTTCTGTCAACCAAGTTCATAGGAGGAGGTACCTGAATGCCATAGACTCTTATTAAAGTGTTGATTATGAGAATGTTTTGGAAACCTACTTTTAATTTAATTTTTTTAATTTAAGGGCAATCATGTAATAATGTGTCTATCTACCGATTCATACAGAAAGGAACATGGATTCTCTATATCTATAATATGATGATCCGTGATCTAGACTCTTGTTACAGTGTTCCATACAAAAATATATTTGCAAATTTTAAAAAAATTCTTTAGTGCTAGCTGAGGAAACAATTTGAAAAAGCAAATTATTTTATGAATTCTATATGAACTATCTAACCTATGATGCTTTTACAGCCAAGACTACCCTCACAGGCAGTGATTTCTAGGAGTTAGAAAATCCACCTTACCTGTCGACTTTCTGTTTTTGAAGAGATTAACCCTTCTCTAGTTGGGTAAGTTTTAAAGATGTACCTTATAGATCTATCTACAATGAGTCTGTGCATGTGTGTATGTAGTGGGTGGGTGTGGTGGCCACCTTTATGTTAGTCTAATGTCTGTGCTGTACATAATGTTTTTGTTGTATATAGCCCTTCTACTTGCCCACTTCCCTGCATGCCATTCTACAAAACCTTTTTCTATTCTCTCCATATGCTTATTTATCCCATAATTGTTGTCCTTTATATTTAACACTTAACTGCTATAACTCTATAGTCCTTATTACTTGGAGCATAGCCCCACCCCAACCCCTTCCACTCTTTTCATTGTGGACTGCTGCTCAACAATGGATTTGGCTTTTTATATATACTTACAGGGAATTGTGTTGTTACGAAACTGTGTATTGGAGACTATTGAGCAGAACATTCATGGAGGAATAGATGCTACTTAGCCATAGCCTAATAGTGCCCCAATAGAACCTTGTGGTATAAAATGGGAAACCTTAAGTCAGAGAGATGTTTCTATCTATTAGGGATAAGAACTCCAAAATTTATGTGCAGCATATGGGACTTTTACCAGAATATTTGTCATGTTGGCTTGACTTTGGTTTCAGTTGTTAGGAGATCAACCAAACTCTCCCAAACCTTGGGTTCCATCATTAAAACTGGCACAAGCTGCTGCATCACATCAGGCAATGACCTATTACTGGGGCTGTCTTTTGTGCAACTGTGGGCTTGTACCAGGAGAAGTTTCTATGGCACTCTGAGACAACTTAGAAATAAGCAACAGCTTGAAACAGGAGTGGGTTTCCATGTCATGCCTCCCTGACAGTCAAAGAAAACCAGGATATGCTTCTTGATACCCTGACAACAACAGAGGACTTGTGAAAAAAGAAAATAAAATAAAAAACAAGATCGCTAATTACAGATCCTGACTGCAACAGGTATAAGGAAACTTTTCCTGGGACTTAGAAGACTCTGGGGTCAGGTAAACTTCAACTGTTTGTAATATGATCAGATGCTTCCAGGCATTTCAAAGTTTTTTTTCTAGATATTACTGTGCCTATGCAAAATACAGCCACTTTCTCTGTTTCCAGATAGGGGCTCCCACCTTTACACAAAACATTAGAATACTATTTATTCAGGTTTATTTCATATTTCTGCATTTTAGTAAAAACACAAGGGGGAAGTTGTTGGAGTAGCTGACCTTCATCCTAATCAGGATGGCTTTTTATTGCATGTGTTTTTCTCACCCGGTTGGGAAGTATCCCCGGAAAGGCTCTCTATCCCAATCTGTTCTCCACCCATGGAGGTGGTCCTATTCTTCTCTTTTTGGGGGGGGGGGGGGGGGGGTCACACCCGGCAGTGCTCAGGGGTTACTCCTGGCTCCATGCTCAGAAATGGCTCCTGGCAGGCACGGGGGACAATATGGGGCACTGGGATTCGAACCGATGACCTTTTTGCATGAAAAGCAAACGCCTTACCTCCATGCTATCTCCCAGGCCCCGGTCCTATTCTTCTCAATAAAGTCTATGTTTCAGGGAGATTTCCACAACTTCATTTCTTGCTGCTTGATTATGATATAAGTTCATGGACCTCTTTCAACTCCCCTGCTTGGTGTGGATTATTTCCTGCATTGGCTTTGTTTCCAGACCCACATTTCCTATCCCCTCAGGATTGGGGTATGAGAATTTATCTTCAACATAGGTCACATCTTCAGACCTAACATGCTGCATGTACACAGTACGACCATTCATTTTTCTTGTTCAAGTTTCCCCACACAGGTAAATCCTATTAACTGTGTAACTATTTAAATACTACTGATCTCTGGTAATAAAATGAGTTGCTTCAATGTAGTGGCTCCAGGAAGCCTTTCTTCAGACACCTCCAACCCCTGTCCCACACTTTCCATTTCTCTAGACAGACCTGAGTGAGATCTAGAACTTGCCCAGGAACTAATACTGGTCTACATTGTTTACAACCAGAAATATGTTGTCTAAGACATTTCACTCTGCTTAAGAAACCATAATATATCCATAATATATCCATTTCCCATCATTTCGCAATTCTTATTCAACATCATAAAGTTAGAGGCGATTAGAAAACCCTCCAAACTTATTTCTTCCCCTTGTACTGTACTTAATTCACAGCTAAAAAGCAATTATGTAATGGATAGTGACCATTCCAGGGAAAAGAAAAAAAGTTGGATTACATATTAGTGCTCCAATTAGTGCTTCACAACCGAATATAAGGGTATAATGCTACTGTCAGCTGGTTTCATAAAAGTAAATTTCTATTCCTTCCTTTACAGCTTGCTATAAAAGGCAGAATTTAAGTTTTATTTGGGGGGGGGCGCACCCATTTGATGCTCAGGGGTTACTCCTGGCTAAGCACTCAGAAATCGCCCCTGGCTTGGGAAGATCATATGGGGCGCCAGGGTATAGAACAGTGCTTGGTCCTTCCCTGGCTAGCGCTTGCAAGGCAGACACCTTACCTCTAGCACCACCTCACCTTCCCCAAGATTTTAGGAGCAATAGTAACTATGAAACAGAAAACACTTGAATCACTTGAAGAAAAATGTGTTTATTACCCCAAAGTCCATAAGGAATTTATTTTATGATGAATTATTATATCGATCAATTTTATAATTCATAATTTACGTAATCCTTACCAATTTACTCTTAACTGCTTGTCCACTATTCCTCATTCAAGTTTATTTGGCGGTTTCAAAAACTGCTGATTCCTGACCAGAACTAAACAGTTCAGCAGTTATTAAAAATAAGTTATTAAAACTTGGGCCAGAACGAAAGTACAGCAGCAGGGCGTTTGCCTTGCACTCAGCTGATCTAGGAGGGACCTAGGTTGGATCTTCCTGCATCCCTCATGGTCCCCCAAGCTGTGAGTAATCCCTGAGCATCACAAGTGTGACCCAAAAAGCAGAATAAAATTATTAAAACTTTCTTTTCTAGGGGCCGGGCAGTGGAACTGGAGGTAAGGTGCCTGCCTTGCCTGCGCTAGCCTAGGACGGACCACGGTTCGATCCCCCTGTTCCCATATGGTCCCCCAAGCCAGGAGCGAATTCTGAGCACATAGCCAGGAGTAACCCCTGAGCGTCACTGGCCCAAAAACCAAAAAAAGAAAAAAAAAAACTTCCTTTTCTAACTCTCTGGTTCTCATCAATTTAATTTTTATTTCCAGGCTCCTGTTCCTTTTTCCATGTTTAGTCATGTCACTTGGCATCTTTTAGGTTATTCATTTGCCATTTTTCTACCATTGTCTTGATAAGGATATTTAAATCTTGGTCCCTAATTTCCTAAATTCTTCAAGGAAGTGTCAGCTCTCATAGAAAAATTTTATTGCTGTTCTATTAAAAGAATCATGTGACTGTTCCCGGTACTGGTTGCATTTGTTAGCCGTACAGTGCAATTGCTGGCAGTCACACACATCAAAACATGGTTCTTGCCGACAGGATCTGTATAGTTACCAGATTTTCTGTGTGATGGCTCCATACATGCTTATATAAAAAGAAATGGAAAATGTTATTACAGCTTTGAAACTGAAATTTATGAAATGCTATTAAAATATCTATATCTATGCTATAAAAAAAAGAATCGATAGTTTGCTTTCATCTTATTTTTTTAAATAATATAATTGCTTTCATAGCATTTGCCTCCTTTGTGTTCTTTTCCTACAAGGAACAACTTTGTATATTCTCTTTATTCTTATGTTTTCAACCCTTACAGCAGTGTCTTGCATAGAGAAGGAAAAAAATATATTAAATAAATTAACAACCTTCTCTAAGCACATTGTGAAAACACTAATAACAATTAGTACTGAATTTATGAGGGAAGTTTTGTCAAAAAGACATTTAAACCACTGTATTTCTCCAATTACATAAAAATATAGCAGTTGGGGGAAATTTTACCAAGCTTTCTAATGAATTTAATATAAATATATATCCTCCAAATTTCTTGAACTTTCCTGAATATTTTAAGTTTTCATTATAAAATTGCCTTCATAAAGATGCATAGCTACCTAACATATATTTTTATAATTGTTAGGACAAGATGAAATGCGATATTGTGGTTATTGGAATTATTCAATGTAGACTTATGTTTTATAATTAAATCAAAGAAAAGTTTCCAAATGAGTAATAAGCCAAACTATAATTACTAAAAATTAGATGTCAAAACCAGATTTTAACGTTCTTGAAACTTCAAAGAACCTCTGTATATGATATGCAGGTTATCAGAAATTTTAATCTTTAATCTTAATATGAAGTACTTTTTATCATTCAACAAAATACAATCTTTTTATTTTCCAGTGTTCTGCATCCTCTCCCTGAAGAATGTTCCTGAACTCTATTTCAGAATCTAAAGTTATAAAATATCTAGATAAGGAATGGAGAGGGAATTGATCTGCCAATTACATATATTTTAATAAATCAATGCAATATTCTAGTGAGGGCATGCATGAAAATTCAGTCTTCTTTTATTCTCACCTTCATTTTCTCAAATACAGCATATTTTTTTAGATCTTACAGAATTTTTTTTGTGTTGTTTATCATTTTTCATGTTTCTGAGACAATATGATTAGAGTGGTATTAGCATTTATGGTTTTAATGTACAAAGTTACTGTGTCTTCACTACCACCCATGTTCAAAGTCGACTACAACAGTCCTTATGTTATTTCTAGGCTTCACCTAATTTCATCTCTTCCCTTCTCCACTGCTTATTTTGTAATCAAAGATGAGGTCTTGCAGAAATTTAATGAACTTGAAAATGGGGCAATATTATCTTCATTGCTAACAGGAATATTTCCTGCTTCCAAGCCCACTTGCCTGCTATCCATAAAAAGTGGGGTTTATTTGCCATGTAAATAAACATCTTTTATAGCTCTGTATCCAGACACACTTGTTCCCAATATTCTTGCCTCTCCTGTACATGAGACTTGTTTTGTTGCTTCTGTTCTTTCCAGAGAATTTGTATGTAGCTGTCTAAAACATTGTTTCCCCAAGAATATCACAAAACCTTACATTTTTCAGAGTCCCAATGCTTTTCTATTCTAGATTCAAAAATCCCATAGGTCTCACAAAATTCTCATTGCTTTATTTTCCAAAGCTTTTGTGATTCCCGGACCAGGCACCTTTACAATATCTTGAGGGCAGAAAGTCTTGCTTGAAAAGAATTTTTTTTGACAAAAATATTTCTTTACTTGAGCTTTATTTTTTGGTTTTTCCACATTCTTTCTACTTCATCTATTAAAAAAGCATTCTTTCCATAAGACCGTTGACTCTACTACAACATGTCAAAAAGGTTGATTTGGAAAAGATAGCAAAAATAAAAGAAAACTAGAAAGAAATAAAACTGTAGATTGGAAATAATATTACTAAAACAAATTTTTAAAAATCATAGGAAGTAGAAAGTTCATAATATTTCCATTTTATAAGTTAAAAGAGTTATGGAAATGAGTCTGTACTTTATTCAATGCAAATAAAATATTCTCTTAAATAGTTTTTTAATCTGTTCAATGACAAAATTAAGAATTCATTATAAATCTGAATGAAACTGAAGGGTCCCCTTAAGTGAAGTAAAACAGAGGGAGAATGACAAATACAGGATAATCTCAATCATCTGAGCAATGAATGGAAGCTAAGCAGAGAATAAAACATATCAAATAATGACAAACCCTTGACTTTAGATTACAAAACTGAGCCTTTACGATATGGGGGCTTGAAGAGTTGGGGAGAAAGGCTAGAGAGCATGTAAGACAGACTACAGGTAATGTAAAGATATTGTTGAGGGGACCAAGCACCTTGGAGGTGGTGAAGGTGCAGTAACTGTTTACATATGAAATATAAGCATTAATACTGTTTATTAAACATGTAACTGAAACTATAAGAAAAAAACTTATTTCACTCAGCATGATAGATTCTATACTGAGTGAAATAAGTTTTTTCTTATAGTTTCAGTTACAAATAAGTCAGAGAGAGAGAGAGAAAAACGCAGAATCGTATCACTCATCTATGGATTTTAAGAAAAATGAAAGACATTCTTGCAATAATAATTATCAGACACAAAAGAGAAAAGAGCTGAAAGTTCCATCTCACATCATGAAGCTCACCACAAAGAGTGATTAGTTTAGTTAGAGAAATAACTGCACTTTGAACAGTCCTAAAAATGAGAAGTATGAGGGAAAAGGAGAGCCTGTCTAGAGTACAGGCGGGGGTTGGGTGGGGAGGAGAGAGATTTGGGACAATGGTGATGGAAACATTGCACTGGTGATGGGTGGTGTTCTTTACATGACTGAAACCCAAACACAATCATGTATGTAATCAAGGTGTTTAAATAAAATATATTAATTAAAAAAAAGAAAAAAACTTGATAGTTGAAAATGAATATTTGGACACATTAAATAGGTGGAAAATGATGGCAGATAAATTATGTGGATGACTTGTTAGCAAAAAAAGCATATTGACTCAAAACCATAAAATAAAATATAAAATATTATTATGCCAAACATGCACGATATTTTCTACCCTTCCTAAATGGAAAACATGAGGGAATTTGGGCACCAGCATACACAGATCACCACCCCATGTTTGATTCAAGTGTTCCCCCAAAAAAGATTTTGGGGTGAGAGCTATAAAATTACAATAGCACTGAGAAAAGGCATATTTAAAAAAAATCCAAAATTTGGGGTTAAAGTAAGGTGTTTACTTAAAGAAATGAAAAAATAGCTAAGCTCTCTCAAGCTCAGGGCTTGGGGGTTAATGGAGATCCCCTCAAGCTGTCCTTTGTTAAGCCTCTTTCTGGTTTCCCATTTCCCAGTGTGCGTGGGAAATGCTTAGAGTCTAATTCCTGACCAATATTAATCACTTTCATGAATTTCCATGGTAACTTTAAACTATCTTGGTGCCAGTAGGCATGATTATGATGAGGTAGAGATTTTAGTATGTGAGGATTATTATAATGGTAATATAAAAAGCTAGACTTCACTCAGTGGTTTCTATTGTTTTTTTTTTAATTTGTGATTTTTTTTTTATTTAGTGATCTTGAAATTACAAAGTTATTCATGATTGGGTTTCAAGCATACATGGTTTTCAACACCAATTTTTTTTTTACAAGTGTCTACTTTTCTCCACCAAACTTTCCTTACTTGCTTCCCACTGACTCTTCTGCCCTTAAGGGGGGGGGGCGCGCGCGCGCGCACACACACACACACACACACACACACACACACACACACAACACACACATTTTGTACTATAGTTTACTATTGTTTATAGTGTTTCCTATATAACACTTTACCACCATTTACCACCTCCTCTTCCCAGTTGAAAATTTCCTCCAGGCCAGAGAACTCAGTGTTTTATTAAGGCTGGCCTACTTTTAACAGAGGGACCAACCTTATATAATGACATAAAAGTCTTGTAAAGTTTCTGCTCACCATGAATTTAGCCTCAACATTCAGCGAAACATTTAAACACTTGGGACCTACTGTTCTTATCCATCTCTTTCCTTACTCCTATAACCTCGCACATGCCATTTACATCCCTAACACAAATAGTCTGACAGCTAGAGTTTCTTAAATCTTCCTTCTGTAAGTTTGCAATTATACTTAGGATGTCAATATTATTGAAATTCACAGAAATCTCTTTCCTTGAAAGTTATGAAAACAAGGCACAATACCTAAAAGTAAAGAAAGATGTAAACATGAACTTGTTTGAGGATGTGAGGTATCCCTCTTTTTCCTCTACTAATGATTAAATTATAACACATAAACTTGCTAATTAATTAAATATGGGGAGACATACAATGAAATTAAAATGTTAATGATGCATGTTATGTTTATTTTTCAATTATAAAAATGAGGGAAGTGCATCATTTCATTACATGAGTATAGAATATATATATACCAGTGATACCTTGAAATCCCAAAAATCTCTCTGAATATTGCTATCAATATAATATAGATACTTTTTGTTTTGCTTTGTTTTGGAATCACTTCTACTGATGCGAAGGGATTAATCTAGGGGTCTCAAACTCAATTTACCTGGGGGCCGCAGGAGGCAAAGTCGGGGTGATCCTTGAGTATAAAGTCAGTAGTAAGCCTTGAACATTGAGGGTGTGACCCAAAGAACTAAAACAAAACAAAACA